>VYZP01011761.1:0-12891 GCA_013400635.1 Hypocryptadius cinnamomeus | reverse complement strand
TAATTTTTTCAGAGTATTTCTAGTTCTCAAGAGCTGCATTTGAGCCCACAGTGGTGCCCTGTGACATGATTATCATGGCTGTGTGTTTGTAAAATATGTACAACCGCAGTGTTCAGTAATTTTGGTTGTGGCTTGTTGAAGGGTAGGGGATTTTAATCCTGATGATAATAATTAAAACCAAAGTAGATCACGATTTTCATACAAATAAGTTCACATCATGTTTGTGAGCAGAGTCCCCATAGAATGTTAGTGTGTTTTAGTTTTGGGAATCAACTTAACTCTGATCAGCATGACAAAACTCACAAAGCTTCAGCTCAGTACCCTGCAAGGGTTGTCTCTAAAACCTGCTGTCCGACCTGGTGACTAGTAATTAAAATTTAGATTATCAGGTTAGAAGCAGAATTCATTTGCTTGTCCCCCTTCCACCCATTCAGAGTCATTAAATACTTGGAAATTTTGTCTGGTGATGCAGATTGCTGAAGCATCTGAAGAAGTTTTCTTATTCTCTGAAACAAGAGAAAATTTGGAATGTTATGTGAACATGAATATATAAACACTGCTTTTACTCTGTTTATAGAACATCATTCTTTTTTGCCAACTCTGAACTTCAAAACTAGTTAATTATTAATTTTTGCTCATATAATCATCTTAAGTGTAAGTTTTATTGATTGCATTTTGTAACTGAGCATTTTAGTCCCTTTCACCTCATAAGATAATTAGACTTACTATTGTGTCGAGATACTTATGTAGTAGTTTTGGTTTGCATTTTTCCACCAGCAAGTTTTAAGAGATGCTAATGCTTTTTTTTCAATTGTGCTAGGTTGTGATTCAGGGAAATGATGATATCGCAAACCGAGCAATAGACCTTCTTAAAGAGATCTATACTAATCTTGGCCCAAGGTTACAAGTTAATCAGGTAAGAAAAAGCAACAAGAAGACCTAACAGAATAAAAATAGTCTTAAAAAATAGTCTTTAAATAATAGTCTTAAACATCAGTTTGGTGATATTTTTGTAGTTGAAAGATTTGAAAACAGGAAATAGTTTCCGTGTTTTGGCAAGTGAGTCCAACCATCAAATTCTGGGCAGATGCAGAACTAAAGTTTTTTCTCATATTTGCAGACTGAACTCTCATTAATTTTTCCTACTAAGTTCATCTGCTGTATTTGCTCTTGTTACTCAGAAGACAGTTAATGTTATAAGAGGAAAGCCTTTTGTTGCACTGCAAATTGTGGCACTTATACGAGTATGTTCAGGGGCTGGGTCTGTGGGGTGTTGTCACAAGCTACTGTAATCTCTTTTTTCTGGCATGCCCCTTACAAAGGGTCACTCAGTTTCTATGTAGTGGTCAAGCTGAGGTCTAGCAAATCAGATATTATCTCCCTGCATTAATATTTGCTGGGAGCTGTAGTTCAGTGGACAGAGAAGAGATACTGGGTTTCTGTAAGGGAAGGGGATGTCATCCACAGGGTCCTTGGCAGGCTTGAGTAGTGGACCCTTGAGAACCTTGTAAAGTTCAACAAAGCCAAGTGCAAGGTTCTGCAGCTGGGTTGAGGCAATCCCAGGCAAAAATACAGGCTGGGGGATGAACAGATCAAGAGCAGCCCTGCAGAGAAAGACTTGGGGGTGTTGGTTGATGAGAAGCCCAAAATGCACTGGCAGCCCAGAAAGCCACCTGTGTCCTGGGCTTCATCAACAGCAGCATGGGCAGCAGGTCTCCAGGAAGGGGATTCTGTCCCTCTGCTCTGGTGAGACCCCACCTGCAGTGCTGCATCCAGCTGTGGGACCCCTGACATGGGAAGAACGTGGACCTGCTGGTGAGAGTCCAGAAGAGGCCATGAAAATAATCAAGACCCCTTCCAACCTAAACCATTCTGTAATTATGTGACTGCACAAATTTAGTGGAGGAATATTCTCCTTTGGACAATCTCCAGTTGATAACTTGCCAGGTGTATTTCTTAAAACTCTGATGTTCTACTTGTCTTCAAAAACACTTTCATAATCATCAGAGCTGCCTGTCTGCCAGGTCCAGCACAGCTGCTCTAGGTGGTGAGTTCACAGCCATTCAAGCTGTATTTTCCTGCAGTGCAGATGGCTGGAGCTTTCTCTCTTGCTGTAGGTCTGGGCTTACTAAGCATGCGTTGATCTGTCCATCTGCACGTGCTTAGCTCTGACACTTCTAGAAGTGCTGGATTTACATGCACACAAGATTTCTTTAGCATAGTCTGAGAAAAGGCGAAAGTGAAAGTCCAATTTAGTGTTCTCTGTCCAAATTTTCACTTTCTCTGTTTACATACAGTATGGTTACAGCTGCTGATGACATGAGATTATTGAAGTGCGCACTAAATTAGAGCTATCTGTTGATGGGAGTTGCTGGAATAAAACAGGTTTATTGAGTAACTTACCTGTTTTGGTTTGGGGAATTTTTTTTCTCTACTATTTGGTTATCCTTCTGAAAAGATGGATTCTAATGTCTTGTAATTTCTTAATGCAATTAGGTAGTGATTCATGAAGACTTCATTCAGTCCTGTTTTGATCGTCTAAAAGCCTCCTATGATACATTATGTGTGTTGGATGGAGATAAAGACAGTATCAACTGTGCAAGACAAGAAGCAATAAGGATGGTGAGAGTGTTGACTGTTTTAAGGGAGTATATAAATGAATGTGACAGTGATTACCACGAAGAGAGAACTATTCTACCTATGTCAAGGTATGTGTGAAAAAGCAGTATCATGATTTTGATTTCTGTTAAACTAAAACAGTACTATCATCCTTGGCATTTTTACATTCTAAATGGTTTCTATTCAGGAAATGGTTTCACAGTGTTTCAGAATTCCCTTTTCTTTGCTAATATATTAAACTGTATTTTAAAAAAATTTTTTTTGGAAGATCAGGCAGATACAAGTATATATGAAAGGGACAGCAGGCCTAAGAATAAACTTGGTGTTTTTTGTTTTGGTTATAATTCTTTATTTCAGATAATTACTTAAAAGCAGTACTGATCTTTACATTAGCATTGGCAAAACTTTTTTGTTTCTCATAGTCTTATTACACACAAACATGTTGTAAATGTATATTTTAACCTTCCAGAATTGTTTATAGAGATCTCAATCTTACTTTGCAAGATTAAATTTTTAATCATCTCTAAGTGGAATATTCTGTAAGCTCCTCACAAGAAGGGGAAGAAGAGAACCAGTACTTTGAAGTATATTTATTTTCTGTACACCTTCACTTTTCTTATACTTTTCCTTGAGTGAAAACTTAGCTTAAATTCTTGGTGTCTCTATGGATTTATGATGCAGCTAACATATTTTTAAACATGGTGGAGGTTTTTCATCCACTTACTTTAAATTTTCTTTTTTGTCAAAAAAATTGAAGCAATTCCTGTTTCTTCATGGTGTGTCAGTAATTTGCAGTGTTGCTACAGCTTTTTTACTGCATGTATTGATTGATTGATGAGTCCTAACAAAGTTTCCTTGTTGATTGTGGGTACATCTTTTTTTATGGGCTGCTTATTTGATTAGACTAATCTTTCACAGGCCTTGTTAGCAAGGAGTCTTATGAGGAGTTTTTGCCTTTTGTTACATGGGATTAGTTTGTTTGGCTTATCTGGGCACATCTTTCCTAATGAGCTCTCTGCCATTGTGGGGGAGTGTGATCACTGCTAATGTGAAACCATTTCTTCCTTTTTTGACCACTTCAAACTTTCTTTAAAAGACTATGATTTTAAAAACTGGAATTCTAGCATAAAACTTATAACAGCTTTTGACAGAAGGCATTAAGGCTTGACAACCTGATGGATTTTTCTGATCTTGGTGTATTTAGAGCTTGAGTTGCTTTGCTAAAAGAGCAAAACATCATTGCCAGTCTGATTAAGCTTTGTTTGCACATTTTGATCAGAAAGGTGCAAGATAGAGAACAGATATAAAACTTTATATAGAGACTTCTAAAATTTCTGTCAGTGTTCCTAACCTGAATGTAAATTTGACCATATAATTAATGCATTTGTGCTGAGTGTGGCTTCTTGTAAGATTCTGTGTATGTTGTTGTCATAGTTGCTGGGGCTTTCACGAAATCTTACACTGGAAAATACCATGTAAAGATTTGATATTGAAATACCTGCTGCAAAAAATGCAGGAAGGAAAAGAATTTATTTCATGAGGGCAAAAATAACTTTTGCTTTTCTGTTTATTTTCAGAGCTTTCCGTGGTAAACATATCACACTTGTGGTTCGTTTTCCAAACCAAGGCCGGCAGGTGGAAGATTTGGATATTTGGTCTCACACAAACGACACGATCGGCCAAGTGCGGCGCTGCATCCTCAATCGCATTAAAGCCAACAGCGCACACACAAAAGTAGAGCTGTTCATTGGGGGTGAGCTGGTAGATCCTGCAGATGACAGAAAATTAATTGGGCAGCTGAATCTCAAGGATAAAACGGTTAGTGTTGCAGGCTGGGTATTTACATCTATTCAGATGTTCCTTCCATTTTGTAAATGCTTGAAAAATATCATGCATGTCGTCATTTATTTTTGTGAAATAATTCTATTCTTCCTTCTTATATTATGCCATTAACATTTATATCAGATGCTTATTTGGTAAAGAATCTTAATTTTTGGAGAGTATTAAAACTATGATTGTGTTTTTCAGCTAATTACAGCTAAGCTTACACAGATAAATTCTAATATGCCCTCAAGTCCAGATAGTTCTTCTGACTCTTCAACTGGTTCTCCGGGCAACCACGGCAATCACTACAGTGATGGTCCAAATCCAGAAGTTGAAAGCTGTTTGCCTGGAGTGGTAAGCATTTTCTGAAATTAACAGTTCAAACATGTTTTTACTTACACTTTGTCTTTGGCTAACAATTTTTTTTTTTTTAATTTGCTTATTTTAAGATCATGTCACTGCATCCTCGATACATCTCTTTTCTTTGGCAAGTTGCAGACTTGGGCAGTAGTCTAAATATGCCACCTCTTAGAGATGGAGCTCGTGTTCTTATGAAGCTCATGCCACCAGGTAAAACTTAATTTATCCTTCTTTTTAATCTTGTAATATGCTGTATAATAATTTCTCACCTGATACATAACAGTGAAGGTAGGGGAGTATTTTCTACTTTCTGGTAATTTATTGGTACTGTAATTCATTACTGTTATCCTAATTAGGACTGTGAAAGATTTCCCAAGTAGTTATTTCTTATCTGCTATATGAAGTTGCGTAGTTTGCAGGTGGTACTGGGGTTTAGTGCCACAGTGCAGTGAAAATGGGGAGCATTGTATTTTAAGGTGGTTTTGTAGCACTGCTTTAATAGGATCACTTTTGACTGTAATAATTATTGGAGAACACTCTGTAGTCTGATTTTGTCTGTAAGTTTTTGCAACTGTTCTGATACACTTAAAATTTTTCAGATTTATAATTGTAGATAGTACTGGCTTGTTGTGGAGTAGTTTTGCTGCAAAATGCTTATAAGTTGTGTTTTTATTGCAGATAACACTACGGTCGAGAAATTAAGAGCAATTTGTTTAGATCATGCAAAGCTTGGGGAAAGCAGCCTTAGTCCATCCCTTGATTCTCTGTTCTTTGGTCCTTCTGCCTCACAAGTGCTGTACCTAACAGAGGTTAGTGATGCTTTGCCTGCTCTTTAAAAATTGTCAGTTTTCTCTGTGGCAGTCCTCTCTGTAACATTATGGAAGCCTAAGGTCAAATTCTGGTTTGAAATTAACAATTGAAAATACTAAACAATTTAGTGACATAAACGTGTACGGTCAGTGCTGTCAAAGCATTGCTTGTGTAGTATTGCTACAAATTCTCATGTTCAGTCATCTATATCCAAGCTGGTGCATTTCCATTAGTTAACTCTGTATTTTCTTCTACAGGTAGTTTATGCCTTGTTAATGCCTGCCAGTGCACCTCTGGGAGAAGACGCCAGTGACTTCCAGTACAACTTCCTGAAAAGTGGTGGTTTGCCTCTTGTGCTGAGCATGCTGACCAGAAATAACTTCCTGCCAAATGCAGATATGGAAACTCGAAGGGGTGCCTACCTTAATGCTCTAAAAATAGCCAAATTATTGCTAACAGCAATTGGATATGGCCATGTTCGAGCTGTGGCAGAAGCTTGTCAGCCAGTTGTGGAAGGCACGAGTACAATTTCACCGGTAATATAAATCTTCCTTGCTGCAAATAGCATTGTGCTCTGTGTTTTATAATGTGTGCAGCAACATCTCCTCACTTTTCACTGACAGTCTGTTCTTTGAGTGCATTGCACATCAAGGACTCACAGTACTTTTAGATAATGTTTTGCAATTCTGAAAAAGAGATCAACTTACTAAACAAATCCTATTTCTTGGTGACTGTAAAATGTTAGGTGTGAGATGCACTTGCTCTGTATATGATTTTCAATGGTTTGCATGATTGTCAGTACAGGTAACTTCTCATTTTTAACTCTATTCATCCTTCTGGACAAAGCATCCAGCACACAGCAGGATAAACACATCATGTGATGTGTGAGCAGCTGGCTCACAGGTTGGGCACAAAGGGTTGTAGTGAACAGTGACAGAGTGGTNTCATGAGGGGCAGAGGAGGGGCAGGCACTGATCTCTGCTCTGTGGTGACAGGACCTGAGGGAATGGCCTGAAGTTGTGTCAGGGGAGGTTAAGGTTGGATATTAGGAAAAGGTTCTTGCCCCAGAGGGTGGCTGGGCACTGGAACAGGCTCCCCAGGGCAGTGGTCATAGCCCAGCCTGGCAGAGCTCAAAAAGTGTTTGGACAATGCTGTCAGGCACGTGGTGTGACTCCTGGGGATGGTTCTGTGCAGGGCCAGGAGTTGGACTTGATGATCCTTGTGGGGCCCTTCCAACTCAGCATATTCCATGATAAATGTGAATTCCCCATTTGTGAGGTTCCATCTTAAATAGTTTCTTGATTTATCAACCTGTCCTCAAGAATACACAGAGAGCCCCACTTCAGAGCACTTAATTCCGAAATACTGACTGAAATCCATCTCTGAATTGGAGAAGTACATTCCCCTTAAATCTCAAACATAAGTACCTGTTCTGGTTAGCTGCATCTGTTAGAGGATACATAATTAATTATTTTTCAAGTAAATCAAAACTCTTAATGATTACAAAGAAGTGAAGATCCCTTTTTATGTCTCATGTTAGAGTATAATAGGAATATATTAAGGCAGACATGTTTGCCACCCTGTCTTTCATCTTTTTAAAATGAGTAAATTTTACTGCCCTGTTTTCTTACAACAGTTATTTAAAGGGCAGTTTGGAACACACATTGCATCACTTGAGTCTTGAAGTATTGTTTGAAACAGGCTTAGGCTGACTTCTTAGGAGGTAGTAACATTTGTCTGCAGTTGCTGACTTTCACTATTTAGAGTTGCAAACATCTGATTTAATAATAACTGATTTGTTGGAAAAAACACTATTATTCTTGCTGTCACCATCATCCTCTTTGAAGGACTTTTGGTATTTTTTATTCCCCTGGGATGCAGGTGGGATTTGTTAAAACTTTTAATTTCTCTTACCTCAAGCATAAATACCAAAGCATAATTTCTGTCTTGGCTTTCCATCACTATTTAAGAGAAGTAGGCAACCAAAGTTATGTGTCTACAGTTTTTCAGTTATTGGTCTGTTGCTGTCACTAGTACCTTTAAAATTGTTATTTTCTTCCTTGTTTTCATAGAAGGTTGAATTAATAATGTTAAATACAGTGTTCTGGTACACAGAACTGATTTACCCCATATATATTGCTGTTGATCACTTCCAGTAGCATCCAATGCTGATTGACTGTGGAAGCTCTGTTAGTCTTCAGTGGAGGCTTTGTAACTTTGCTCTTTGAATCAAGTGTCTTAGTGAAGCTGACAAAACAAGGGATGTGACCAACACCAGACCTTACACACAGCCTCACAGTGTGTCTTCTCAGCAGCATTTGAGATGGGCTTTTTGAATGAACTGGTACAGGAAAATAAAGAAACTCTTCTGTTTTAATTTGTAACCACAGCACACCATCTTTTGGAAGCAACCATTTCAGGTTTTGTCAAAACTGTGGAGCTCTGGCAGAGTAAGAAGAGAGGGATCTATGCTCAAACAAATACAAAAAACAAAAGATGAAAACTTGTCTTGCTGTTTCGGTTTTGAAAATATTATAAAAAACATGAGGGATAATTTAGAACAGAATTCTTCAAGAGTAACTTAACTCAAATGTTTAAAATATACCTCAGTATAATAAAAACTGCAGCCATATTCTGTCTGAACACTCTTATCTAATCCAGAGGGAGACCCAGTGTTTGACCAAACCCTTTCTTTCCCACATCTACTGAAAGGGAAGGAAGCATTGTAACAGAAAAAGATTCTGTTAACTTGAAGTAATCTGATCAATAAACAAGCCCCCAAACCTAATAAGTTTTGAGCAAATGCCTTTCCTTTCAACTGCTTGTACTCTGTGGTCGTCCACTGCAGTATAGTATCTTCAGATGTGATGGTATCTGTTTGAAAATGAGGAGGTTTATTTATGTTGGCCTTTGCACTAAGTTTTCCTTCCAAGATCTTACCTACTTCTACCAAACCTTTCCAAGTAACTTTAGATCTTCATATCTTTTTGCTTTTTTTTTCCCATGTAAAAGTAAGTATGAGAAATACTTTCTTCCAGATAAACCAGGCTACGCATGACCAGGCAGTGGTGCTACAAAATGCCCTACAAAACATTCCTAATCCAACATCAGAATGCATGCTGAGAAATGTAGCAATACGTCTTGCACAGCAAATATCTGATGAGGTTGGTGAATTCCTTTCTGTATCACCTTTTTCCTTATAGCATCTTTTCTATTTTCTTAATTCTTAAATTTGTTGCTTTGTAAGACACAGATTTTCCTTTTAAAATGTTTTAGGTAATGATCATATGAAAGAGAAAAATCTCAAATTATTGCCAGTGTATCTTTATATATTGAAGATGCTTTAATGACACAAATGAAAACCTCAGTAAGGCTAAACAACGTGCTTTGCAAACATCGTGGTCTTATGAGTGTGGTGTGGCCAAAGCCCATTTGAATCTGGAATCAGGAGTCTTGTTGGAGAATGTGTCAGTGAATTCAGCTGAGTTCAGCAAGAGCTAAAATCATGACTGCTTTACCTTCCTCTTCCACCTGCATCTGGATCCCTTGGTTTCCAGGGTGGAAGCCATAAATACCATGTTTCTGTACTGTATAGCATATCTGCAAAACTATCTCCAAAACATTTCTGCCCTATCTAGATAGAAGATATTATTGTATTCTCATCTTGGTGTTGACAAGTTCAGTATCCCTTGAGAACAAAGGGCAGTGTCTAAAGAAAGCACAACATGCTGCACTGCAAGACTGAGCCATCTGCCTTCCATCAGTGGTGGTTTTGCATCCATAGGTGTAAAATCAGCCAGTTAACTCTGATTTAATCAAATTTCTTCTATAGAAGAAGTATCTTTTGAGGTGAGATGTGAGGAAAGGTTTTTTAATTCTGCCTTTGTATTTCCTAGAGGCCTGCTAATAAATGAATAAAGTCTTTTTCTTTCACCAAGCACATCAAAGCAAACAAAATCTGAATGTGTTTAACAGTATTGCTGAGGAAGATTTGTCTGTAATTTTCTGCAATTATGAATACTACTGTAGATCTAAATTTCATGTGTATTGTAGTTTGCCTTTGAAAGGTTTTTTTACCTTTTCATGTTTTGATAGTCGAAGACTCTTTCAGTGAATCTCACAGTTTAAAAAAAAATTAATCTGACATGGTTTCCATAGGCCAGGTAGAAGACTTTAGCACAGAGAGGAATCATTCACCTTTTTAGAAAATGTTGATACTTAAAGATTTTCAAACTACAATGAGATTAAAAAAACCTTGTTATTTTTCTTGTGGCGCTGTTGCTGTAAGGTTGCTTTGCTTGTGACAAAGATAAAATACCTTTTATTTTTCTTGTAAGTACTGTTAATGTCCATATCTGTACAAGAATGCACATTGTTCAGGTTTCCTGATGCAGATACCTAACTAGCTCAGCTTCTTAGAGTTTCCTTTTTTATTGTCTGAGCATTAGAAAAATGAAACTTGAAATCCATCTGTCTGCCTTCTGCTTTTAGAGATTACCTTTTTTTTGGAAAATTCTGTTTTGAATACAGACTTCAGATAAGTTTGGTAGTTTTTTTTAAATTGATGTGAACCCTAAATAATAGCAGTTGGAGTATGTTTTGTAATGTGTGTATATCAGTAGAAACTACTGGAAACTACTCAGACCATGCACAAAGTACTGAAGAGTAACTCTGCATTCATTCAATACATGAGCTGTGTTCTTATTCATGTTCAACCCTCTGTGTCTTGAACATGAAGCAATCCCTTTAGTTAATGATCACATACTTGATAACATCAGTGTGTTCAAGCTGGCTATCAGCTAGCACGGCATGGGGAGAAACCCTAAAATAAGTTCAACTTTTTGCATTGCTTAAGAGGCTGGCTGCCTTCCAGATGAATGCTTGGTGGTTTCTTGGGTTTTTTTCCTAAATAAAGAAGGTTTTAGCATTGAAATTGGTAGTTTCTGCTAAGGCTTAGAACCAGAGTTGCCTACATCCTACTTTAAAAAATTAAATTTTACATAAGTGAAGTATAAATACTCTTCAAGATACATAATCTGTTTTGTATTTAAAAAAAATAATTTTGTTTTAACATTTTAAATCTTAAATTTTCTCTGAAATACATTTGTGGGAATTCAGAATCCATTGCAGTGTTATTTGCAGCTGTATTTTAATGTTGTTTTAGTTAATTTCTCTTTTTTTTCAGGCTTCAAAATACATCCCTGACATCTGTGTTATCAGGGCAGTACAAAAAATCGTTTGGGCATCAGGTTGTGGATCAGTTCAGCTGGTTTTCAGCTCAAATGAGGAAATTAGTAAAATCTATGAAAAGGTAAGAATTCCTGAACAGCTACTTTTCTGTATTACTGTTTGTTTTTGTACAAAAGGGAATGGGTACAAAGGGTTGTCCTGGTCAGGTTTAGAGTGTGATGAGCTTTTAGGTGGATACAATGATGTATTTCAGAATCTAGTATATCATTGTCATAGCACAGCTTAATTTTCTATTCCAAATTCCTTTCCTCAGCAACTGGTGAATTGTAACTTGAATCTGGTGTCAGTTGAAAAATGCACCAGTTCTGTAACATGTTTTCAGCCCAGTTAGATTCTGCATCTAAATAAGGAATAAGCATTTCCTGCAAGTCTAATTTGTCTAGTCTTCAAACTTAAAAGGTCTGCTCTGCAGAAGTGATTCGAAGCATATGTGCTGTCTAGAATGAGAAAGAAGAGCAAAGTGATGTGAGAAACATTGGGAAAAAAGATTTAATTGCTAATTCTGTATGGCTTTTCCTCTTTTATTCATGATTTCACATGTGGTTTACACTAGTTTGGAGTTGGGAGTTCTGTATCAGTAGATTATCACACATCTTGTGTTTAAGTAATGTTGCTTACAGTTACAGGAGATAACAGTCTGGATTTGGACAGTGATTTTAAAAAAGCATTTCCTATTTTTGTCTTGTAAAATCAGGTTTAGTGCTCATCAATAATTGCCTGAGAGGAAAAGGAATATGTGGGGAGGCTTAATTCTTGGTGTATTTGCCGTTGTGTTTAAATGATCAATTGAAAGAAGAATACTTCAGCAAAATGCAGCACCTCTCCATTAGCTTTCGTAGGGTTATAATGGCAGCTGCTTCTATTGCTGTGAACGTGACTTCTTCATTAAATAAACTGGGGGTTGGGGTTTTTTTTAGTTAATACTTCCATATAAAACATGGTTTAGTTTGTGTGACAGTCCAGGCATGTGAAGATAAGCTCTTATATCTATACATGGGACGCTTTAAGGGCAGTAGTGCACTAGAGAAAGTATACCTGAAAGAAAACAGACCTAAATGTGCTTTTTTAACATTTTTCTGGGTAAAAATTGTACAGTTAAATTCTGTAAAAATACTTGGAGGTAATGGAAGTTTTAAAAGAGGTGAAATCTAAGCTGTGCATTATTGATCATCCTTCAGATGATTTTGTGGGGTTTTAATTTTTAGGTTTTTTTCTTTTTATTCTTACTGACACTTATATAGACATCTGTAATAAATGGCAGCTGCATTTGGTCTCTGCTATGCAAAAGGGAAATAAAAATTGAAGGGTAAAAATTGGAAATTCAAAAGAGGAAGAAATTGTAGAAGTAATAAGAAGGGGTAATAAAGTACCCTTTGTTAATATAACATGAAAAGAGAGGAAAGTATCCTATAAATAGAAGAATATCATGGAAGGAAAGACAGTTTAAGAGAATTGTATCTGGTTATAGATTAGAGGAAGCAATATGTATGATGGCTTTATAAAGATCAAATATAACAATGCACAGACCCCCCAGCTCTGGGTGCCCGAGTGCAGAGAAGTACTTCATTGAGTGTAAAATGCACTTTGCCTTTCTCCTGGTTCCCTGCAGCTGTGCAGAAATAACGTTCCCTTCTAACCAGGGCTTCACTGCAGAGCAGGTGCAGTTCTGGACTTGCTGAAGGCATTCTGGGTTTGCTTCTGATCTTGTGTCAGAGCTGCCACATCCTCCTGCTGCAGTGGAGTGCCTGCCTGTGATTTTTTAGTTGTTGTGTATAGACAAAGTAGTGTTTGTTGCCAGAGTGAGGCATATTTTGGCATGTTCACAATTAGTTCTCTCCTCTGCATTGTAATCTCTTCTTTCTGCCTAATTAATCTCAATACCTTTCCACATATAAAACAAATATTTAATGATGTAGTTAATGTGGCTGACCTGCACTCATGATTTGTAGATGATAAATTGAGACCTGATCACATTCAGTTTCTTTGGAACTTCTTGAATGTAATTACTTCTGGATGGAGGAGAGGGTT
>VYZP01011758.1:0-22267 GCA_013400635.1 Hypocryptadius cinnamomeus | reverse complement strand
AAAAAAAAAAAAATCTTTTTATGCATATTTACTGAAATATTGCTTTCTGAGCCATAACAATTATTATTAACATCAAAGGAGGTGAAGCAAAGCTGTAACACAAGTAATTTCTTAGCATGTTTAACGAAAGTAATGGCTTTTGAAAGACTGCATAGGTTTAGAGATCTTATGCCTGAGCACAGAGGTGTCCTCAGTGCTGCCTGCTTTGAATCTCACCCATTCACAAAGCAACGTGGTGCCTTGCAGTTGTCAAACTCAGCAACATCTGTTTCCACAACAGAGCTAAGAGAGGTATCTCAGACTCTACATGAGTTGTTGCTTGTTCTTGCAATGACCAGGTGTAATGTCAAAACATGAACACCCTCGGTCCTATCTGTTAGAGAAAGAGCAAGACAAGTCTTAGCCTGGGATGTGGCTTTCCATGCTTCCATAGGGATATGGAATTGAATTATATTCATTTATTAGCCTGGAGTCTTTGTGTGTATTTATTTATTTATTTAATTACTTTCACATTCATGAGCCACAATCATCAACACGCTAATATTCTCTTTGTTAAGAGAGGATGACACTGACATGTTTCTCTTATCAAATTTAAGTATGAAGGGATTGAGATCCACCCTGCAGATAAAGACTTGGGGTTGAAAAGCTGGATGTGAGCTGGCAATGTGCAGTCACAGCTCAGGAAGCCAACTGTGTTCTGGGCTGCAGCAGGAGAAGGGTGGCCAGCAGGTCAAGGGAGGTGATTTCCCTCCATCTACCACACCCTCATGAGATTCCAACACTGCAGTACCTCTTCCAAGTCTGGAGTCCTCAACAAGTCCTCAACATGGAACTGTTGGATTGGATCCAGAGGAGGGCCACAAAAACAGTCAGTCTGGAACACCTCCCCTAAGGAGACAGGAGGAAAGACTTGTGGTTTTCCAGCCCGGAGAAGGGAAGGATCCAGGGAGATGTTAGAGCAGCCTTTCAGTACCTAAAAGGGGCTTATAGGAAAAGTTTTATTAGCAGGGCCTGTTGGTACGAGACATGGGATTGCGGCTTGAAACGAAAACAGTGTTGATTCAGGCCAGGCATAAGGAGGAAAATTTTCACAATGAGGCTGGTGAAACACTGGAATAGGTTGCACAGAGAGGTGGTGGCTGCCCCATCCCTGGAAACATTCACAGTCAAGCTGGACACGTCTCTGAGCAACTTGATCTACTTGAAGCTGTCCCTGTTCATGGCATGGGAGTTGGAAGTAGATGACCTTTAAAGGTCCCTTTCAACACAAACCATTCTATGATTCTATTCTATATAAGATTGCAAACTATACCTTTGGGGCTGAAAAACAAAGCAAGTGTTCAATTAATATTCATATCTAGAAGTTTTACTGCAAGTGTAGATTGTGCTTGAATACTTAAGAAGTCATTCAGGAGTGAATCAATACTAATTATTGTAATCAGGAGGGTTAATTAGCTGAAGATGCTGCTGATGGAAAGTTCACTGCTTACAGCCCTGAAAACACCTAAGTTGATGAAATCTGAAAGCAAGATGTCTGAGAGGACTTTGTGTGGAGAGAAATGTTTGGCTTTCCTTTGGCATTTCAAGAGCCAGTCATTCCAAAGGGGAAACATAGCTTGTACTTTGTATTTTGCATGATATTAATTCAGGGGGTATTAGAAGGTGCAACTAAATCTGTCATGAAGATATTTTGTGGCCGTCTCTCAATAAATGAAAGTACCATTTTGGATAACCTGTACTGTCTCTGCTGCATTCATTTGTAGATTACCATAAATTAATATGGATAATCTTATGTATCTGAAATCTGGTTCCAGCACTGTTATTTGGAACAGTTTTTTTTTCTCCATTTGTGTTCAGGTGCAGGGACTTTACATGGTACATGTACGTAAAGCACATATGCTCTGTTACCAATACACGTATATATGTGTGCACGCATACATGTGTGCACTTAAGTTTAAATATTTTTCATTGAGGGTGTATATTTCTATAATCCTGTGCCCTTAAAACTCCCACTCAGTTTCCATCTGCAAAACAGTATTCAACTACATATGATTCAGAGGATAGTTATTGAAGAAGGAGTTAATGAAATTTAAGTTAGATGACAAGGAATAAAGACTGAAAAGAAATGACTGAAGAAAATCCCTTTATTTTCCCTCAATTAGAGAAGTTGTTCTTCTTAAAGTGAGCATTACTGAATTCAAACAAAATCCAGCTGTACAAAATCTTTTCCACAAGTGACTTGCAAGATTTTATATTTAATGATGGGTGTTTGGGTTTTGCATTGGTTTTTGTTGTTGGGTGTTGGGGTTTTTTTTTCCTTTTCCTCTAGTTGTATCTCTTAACCAAGACAAATGTCTGGATGTTAATTCAAGGAAAAAAAATCCTACAGAAACCCCTCTCTCAGTCATACACACACACATAACCCCCCCAAGTCAAGTGATGCTTTCAGAGGGGAGAAATCCTATTTCAAAACACATCCTTCTTTCCTTTCTAATGACATTAGAGATTATCACGTGCAGGTGCTATTTATCTTTGCAACTGTTTTCCTATGACTGTTTTACTGCTTCCAACACATTTACTTGTATGTCAGCCATAGAAAAGGTAACTGAAAATGGCAGTTGTTGAGAAAGCATGTCGCCATGCCTGGAATGACATGCATTATCAGGGCAGCAGGAGTTGCTGGCTCTACAGCCCATTTCTACTTGACCTGCAGAATGATTGGCTGCCTGGGATGGTGATGAATCACTGGAGTTTATGAAACAAGACTGCTGGCATCCTCACAGAGGAAATAAAAACAGGATTTTTTTTGTTTTCCCCTTCTAACATTCTTGCTGTGACAAAAAGCTTTTTTTTTTTTTTAATGTTTTGTATTGCTTCTGTGTTATTTCACCCTGCAGCAGAAGTAAATGTGTCAATTAAAGTCACTTTAGTACTGTTCTCAGCAAGTTAATGATGCACTGAAGGTTAACTATCTTTATTGGATGGAAATGGCCAGGAATTCTCCCAAATTTTGTGTAAATCTTGATCTGGACTCTAATTTTCTCATCTCTCACTCCAGTCTTGAGGCTGAGATAGCATAACTAGTAATCAGCTCAAGTGGGATGTAAAAAGGGTTTCAGCTGTTCTCACGCACAACTTTATTTTCTCTGATAGTATAAGGATCAGTGACCATTCCTTGGGCTAATATCAGTCACATCCATCTTCAGCATTTCTAAACTAATGACTAAAATGACATTTCTGGAAAGCACCGACTGCCAGATTTGCACTCACTTTCTAGGTGGTTCGTGAAATTATATTGTGCATTAAGCCCACGTTACTGGATTAGGCTGTTATGAGCCTGTGCTTGCAGGAAAGCACCGTGGGGCTGCAAATCTGCCAGTGCACTGACAAGGCTGACACAGCGTGGATCACAAGCTGCCCTGTAAAATGCAGCCAAGTAAAATGATCCTTCCATTTCAATTAAAACACCCCAAATTGTGTTTGGGGGTGGGGGAATGGAGAGAACTACTTGCTTATCTCTCCATGTAGCATACTCAGTGTGCTGATGTGTTACCCTGTGTCCCTTATTTGGGTGAAACAATCCATTTTTAAGTTAACTCTCTCTGATTCAAAGAAATAAGATTACTAATAAAATTGCTCAGGAAGTTTTAAATATAGCACTTATATGAATATAATGCTTTTTGTCATTACATGAGAGAGGGTTTTTCCTTAATTCTCATGCTTTGCTGCCCAAGCTTTTTCTCCACTAGTTTTGAAAAGCAGTTTGCATACTCACATTGGTTATTAGACTTTTCCACCTTCCTCCAAATAATTCAGCTGCTGCTGGACACTGCAGAGTCTGCAACACTCTGGTTATTTAAGGCACAGCTTTCCAACGACCCTTGTGAAATAGAGGAGGGCAAACTTTAACCAGCGAGAAGGGCAGCACAAGGAACTGTTGCTTGTGTCCTTCGGTGTGTGAGGGGTAAATGCTGTCCCTGCTCTGGAGTTCCCATGGCAGCAAATCAGCAGGTCATTCTCAAGAGCAGCCTTTCAGGATGCCAGACAACAGTCTGTCACCAGGAGGAAGAGAGAGCAGGGAGTTTGAGGAAGAGGAAAAAGAATTCTAGAAAATCAGAGAGAGGATAGAGGATATTACAAATAGAGGAGTGAAAAGTAATGGTATTCAGACACAGTTCATCTGGAAATTGAACATTCCATGTGCAGATACCTGTGGATGATAGGATGGCTGTGCTACAGAGTGAATTTAAGATTCAAATCCAGCACCTGCCCTCCCTTGAAGCTGCAGGTCAGCATCTGAGGGATTGAGGGCTTCTAGAAAAGAAACAGAGAATTATCAGAAAACTTAAAATTTTAGAGACTCTAAATTCAATGGTACAACCTCTTGATATCATTTTCCTTCTCTTCTACCTAAAAAAGATTTATCTTCTGCTAAACTGTGAGGAAGAAGCTCACTCTGAAGCTTGAGAATTTGCCTGCATCATTTCAGCCCACATTTAATTTTAATGAGAGAGTTATATAACTCCTTTAAAAATAACAAAACACTAACAGAACTGCATTGGCAACACCAGGTGTTCTGCAGTGCTGCTCCAATGAATCATATGGAGATTTGTCTGTGCACGGCTGATGAACATACATTAAACTCAGTTAACCCCCACCCCTCAATAAAGCAATCCAAAGTGACCAAAATTTTTCCTAAAGAGCCTTTCTCACAAAACAGTGCCTAACTAGATGTCTGCTCCAGGAACCTCGTGGGTCCAGCCCTTGTCCCTTACAAAGTTTTTGTACCAAGGGGTTGAGTTTTTCTTTAAAAGTTGATCATGAATTATTGTGACCTTTCAAAGTGAAACATTGTATGTTAAACACTAAGTTGGGTTAAATTATTTGGTTCAGAAATGAAAATCAATGTTCCTCTTTGTTGTACTGAGCCCCAAATCCCTGAAATTGTTAAGAACAGCACAATTAACAGGTATATCTGGGAAAAATAAACATGTGACTTCATCAATGTTCCTCTCAGACAGAGAATCTGTGGGAAAATCAAATCAGTGACTTAACTTGTTAAACATACTGGTTCAGATGCCATTCTTGATTCTAGGAAGTCCCTCAGCCACCAGCTGCTGGAAGGTGTGAAGGATCACTTGCCATATTCATGCTTTTTCTCTTTCCATCCCTTATCAGAGGCAGGGTCATGGGCTAGTTGGATCTTTTGATCTGCCTTATGTGATAATTCTTACACCATTAATTCAAGGGGGAAAAACCCCAAACTACTAATACCACGCATGGTGCAGTTTTCTGCACATCCAAATGCCTTATAGTTACTGCTGGAGCCTTTTCTTTATGTCCTTCATGTCTGATATTTAATGGTTTCTGTCTGTGAAACAAAGATAGCTACTTTGCATATTTTCAGGGTGATTGTTTTTGAACATTGACATGTATGCTAGGCACTTCATGAGCAAATGAAAAAAGGAGACCTGTGAAATTTCCTACCTTAAAGATGCCACAATTTGTGTTTAAGGTGAAAGCCAATAATTTGCAGTGTAAAAGAAAGAAAAACACGTGGTAGAAGTGAGGATGAAGTTAAGCTCATAAGGATCTTGCTGCTAGAAGTGGAGTGCAGTAGGTTAATGCAGATATTGTAACAACCCCCTCAGATGTCTTTACATTTTGTTTTTAAAAATAAGTCTCCTTTTGGCTTCTTGTCTCTTTTGATGTCCTTTACCCACATTCTTTCTTTGCTGATGCCACATTGGAACTTCACACTTCACACACCTTTGCCCATGGTGTTTGGAGTTGGAGATGCCCTCCAGCACCACCTCCTGATCCAGGCTATCCTCACCATCTACCTCCTTCATCCTGCCTCTTTCCCAATAACCAGCCTCTCCAGAATGGCAAAAATCTCCAGAAAACTCAAATTTATATAAAATGAGAGAGATTTTTGTGTTTCCAGTAGTTCTTCTGTGGGTGTAGATGGCAGGAAGGAAGGGTTTTTGTTACAGTGGGATTTTTCCTCTGCTCTTTAAAGGAATAGGTGGGGCATATTGTGAGGATGAAGCAACACAAGAGCACCAGATGTGTGATTTCTCCTGTTCTAAGTCATAGGTTTTCACATGAAGATAATATAATAGCCAAATCCAAGAATATTCAGTTCCCTCTTCCAGGGTTGTTTGGAAAGGTGTCTTTTTTTAGTATAAATAACATGTCTGCTCTCTAGTAGGAAATCAGGTCTGCCCAGTGCTTGCAGTACCCCAGGTTCTCTCCTTTTTGGGGAGTGCTTGTTGATAGTTAGCAGGTGAGAAGATAAGGTAGTCCATTGAAAAAAAAAAAAAATTAAGAAAGAAAAAAACAATGTCTGTTGCCAAGTCAAGATAAGACTGGGTTGACAAAAGCTGGAGTCTTGTGTCTATATGCACAAGGCACTAACACAAAGGTAACACCCGTGGATCAATAGTAATGCTCTTCAATAGGACTGCAAATAAACAGCAGGACAGGAAGACTTGGTCTTCCAAAAATTTGTTTGTTTCTGCCTTCCTTCAGTATTCTCCAAATGTATTGCTGAGCTCAGGAACAGCCCAGCTGGAGCAGAGGCTACTGGGCAGCTTCTGCTCAGCACCAGTCCTGTGCAGGATTGGACCTGAGGGTGATGATTGAGTGTCCCATGTATTTGGTGCTGTACACAAAGGAGGGTGTTCCTCTAAAGTAAAGGCCTTTCCAAAAAACCCTCCATTCCATGTAGCATCTGCCCTGTGCCATGATTTGTTGCCTAATTGTTTTCGGAAAGATTGAGTTATTACCCACAAAAGGGAACAAAGGCCCTTTACCCACAGTGGGATGAAATCACCTCATCATTGGTATAAAATAGGAAGGGAAAAAAAAAGAGAAGTGAGTGGGAAGTTTTACTATAGCAACCAAGTTTACATAATATCAATGCGCTTCAAGTGAAAGCTCTAGAAATGCTTAATTTGAGGACCTTTTCACAGGACTAATTTTAAATGACGTTTATTTCTGAAGATTACTGATGAGCTATAGTAGCCTACGGAAGTGGAGGGAGCCACACAAGCACTATTTTAAATACTTAAAATTCATTGATCACCTTTAACCAATATTTTCATTTTCTTTTTAAGAGGATTTCAGTTATATGCAAGTTATTTTATTTCTCAAAATGAATGGAAGACTGTTGTGTGTTTGCTTTTGTAAATACAAAATCCCTACTGAACGGTTAAGGTTACATAATTCAAATTTTTATTCCAATATTAGACATAACTGACAAAGGCAGTTTTGTTCCAGGTAATCACAAATGGTAAAATGGTGTAGAATTGTACCCATTACTTTTTACCATTCAAGGAAATGCACTACTTTTTGCTCTAATTGTTAATGATTTTTACACCATTCTGTAATCCTGCCCAAGTGCTCGTGTGCTTTGCTTTGCTGTTTCTTCATGCCCCCTCCCCTTCTTGCCCCTCCAGAAGTCTGTCACTAAGAGTTAGGCTGATGGGCTCCCTCCCTTGTAGGCAGGTAGGCTCACATCCCATTACACAAACCAAAATGCTCTTAGTACTGCCTGCTCTTAGTCACACCACTACTTCCAGGCTCATGGCTTGCCTGGAAGGTTATTTCTTTGTGGAAGATAACAACCACCTCGTTTACATTCACCAACTCTAGCTGGACCAGATTCGTGCTCCCCCTCGCATTAGTGGAAGATCCTGAGTGATTCCACTGGAGTCATTCGAGCCCGCTCCAAATTTACACCGCCCGCCGCTGAGCTCTGCTTCTGCTGCCTCTGTTAGAAACTTGCTTTGATGCCAGAGATAAGCTGAATCCCAAGCATGTTCATTGGCTTAGGGGGGAATAAAGCAGAGGATTTGAACTCTCTTCATACTGCCTTGCAGGCTTGGGAGAGAGTGAAGTCATTCAGAAACTTTCCCTTGAAGTGCTTCCAACAGTAGCATTTCCTTGGCCCAAAACTTGGGGGCAAGTTGATTAGAAGAATGGCAATCAATTATAGGGTGAGGAGAGGGTCTGGAGGGGGGACATGATCTGAGTTCCACACTGGATTTGGCTCTGGGATCTGGAAAGGAAGGGGTGTCTGCTCTCTTTGTCACTCACTGAAGAAGACACCGGCAGTGATGTTAGAGTGAGCTCATACACACAACAAGTCACATGCTCAGTCCTGGCCTTCTGCAGCTGAACTTTTGGGATTTTTGTTTGTTTGTTTTGTTTTTTTTCTCTGAAGAGGTGTGCAATTTTCAAAGGTTTGCAGAAATTGTATGTAGCTCTGTGCTTGAAAAGCTGCTTGAACAGTGACTAATCTGCAAAGGTGAGGTGGAACTGCTTCATCTGCCCCACTGAGGCGGATGGAGAAACTGAGGGACACAGAGTAAATGAGCCAAACAGGGTCTGGACCTCTGAAATGAGGGGAGGAGGGATGGGAGGCAGCATTTGTAGCTGGAATAGGATTAAAGCCCGAGAATTGATGATTCCAAATTCTAGGTTCCTCCCTCAAAACTGCCATATGCTCCACCAGTTGAAAAAGCTTAATATTGGCGGGCAGCAACAATGCTGCTCCCTCCTCTAAGCCAGTGTTTAGAGCCATTGTCTGATTTATGCTGTGAAAATAGATGCAGTTTCACTTGCCACTCTTGCTCCCAATTTCCCTCTGTACTGTAGCAACACATCAGAGCTTCCACTTTTCCCTTAATTTTTAATAAAAGTTGCTATTTTGCTCACATGTGCTAGTCAAGAATCTGGCATTAATGTTACAAATAACAGAGCTGAGCCTGTAACAGTGTGTGAAACAATCAGGATTTTTTGTTTCTTGCCACTTACCCTCTGCCATCGGGAGTTAATTCATACATAGACACTACATAATTTATGTTTGAGAACCAAATTATTCGAATGCAGTTTTTCCCTCTAAGCTCTCCTTGAGTCGTATCTCGGTATCTTTTATGGAAAGGGTTCCTTTTTGCATTTGACCCTGTTCCTGCTTCTAACTTTTAAATGGCAAAAGCAAATGTGCTTTGAAAAGTGTGTTACACTGTAGTTGTTAAATAAAGCAATAACCTATGCACTTGTAATGCTTTCTCTATGACCTACTTACATACTACTTCACCCTCCTTATAGTATGATTAAAAGCTGCTTTGAATCCACTATTCCCTCAAGGGATTTGAGGCTAGAATTTAACAAACTGCTGAGAAGGCTTAAGTCAGTAAGAGGGCTTCCCTACAGCTTCTTCCAGCTAATTCACATGTAATTAAAAGGAAAATAAATATTTCAAAAGAACATACGTTTTAATGAAGCATTTTTAAGCACTTACACCTTGCATAATGGGGCAAATTTATAAAGATCTCTCTATTCCATATGCAGATTTTAAGCAAAATTATTTGTGATCCTCTCCTCCTCCCTCTTTGCATCCTGTGTGAAGCGTGGATTTACTTTTCAGTCAGCAGCAGTGGGACTGTGGTCCTTAGAAGTGACAGGCTGGTGAGACTGAAGTCCCTTCGATTCAGCATGCACCAAAAAAACTCGTGATGAAGAGGTGCAGATCCAGCCGCACAGGGCGAAGTGGGGGTGGAGACTTCTTAGTTAAAAGAATATCTTCATCCTCACTGAGCTGCCCGTATTTCTTCTGAGCTAAAACCTGTCCCTTCTGCAGTGGCAAGATTTTGAAATTGAAAGTTAATCCAACTCTGCTCTGGGCCGGATTAACCACCATGGAGGCCTCAGATCAAAGACCAGGTGGCTGCATCCAGCTGGAGAAAGTTGTGCTGGTTTCTCCTTTCATTTGGACTTTGCACTTAATTTTTTCATCCACTGTATAGTCAGTCCTACGCTGTGATGGATGGGTGGTGTAAAGGAATCACCATGAATTTAGTCAAGAGGAGCCATAGCTGTGCTTTGTGCCTTTCTATGGGGATATTTAGGTGCCATGGTGACGAGGACAGTATGTGAACATATAGAGCAGAGCAGATTAATAACACCATAGATATCTGTTCAGGATTGCAGCTGTCCTACGGGGATTATGCTGAGGGCCAAGTGAACCTTTTCTTTCTTTAGTCTTGCAAAGTAGGCAAAAATTTTAGCAGCCTGAGGCGGTTTTCTTCCTTTTTAACTATTTAAAATTGGTAAGTCTCTTAGTGCAATAAACAGGACTCTAAAAACTTGCCCATTCAGTATTTTTTTTTCCTATCAAATCAACAATGGTCAAAATTTAAATAAAACTTGGCCTGACTGATAACGTATTTTTTAATGGGTCAATTTAATTTTTATATTACAATGCTCTTTGAAAAGTTTAAGCATAGTAGGTCTTAATTTGCATTTGCTACTTTTTGCAAGTGTTGATTATCCATAACAAATCACATTATAAAACCTAGAGAGAGATTCAGATGGAGAAGCACGCACAATGGAGAGGAACGTTCTGTCTGTCTAGACTGCTCAGATCACCTAGTAATCTTCGTAAATATGTTAATATTCTTTTGCCTGGAGCGGCTTTGTATTGAAGCAAGTAGGTCTTGGAGATGGAAAGGAAAATTTATACAGATTTTCAGGGGGCGGTGGCGTGGAGGGGGGGGCCTCCAGCTATTTGTACGTGTGGAATTTTGTGCGCGTCTTGGTGGTGACACTTCTGTGCGCGGCCAACTCTGAGAGCAGCGAGGCTGGGAGCGGGTTTTTGGGAGGTTACAGCCACGAGAAAGGATTTGCCGTCATTAGTTATTTAAATCCCTCTTTCTGATCAGCGAGGACAGAGTTACTACCAGTCTCTCGCCAGCCAGCAACATCACTTTGAGCATTTAAAAGACTGCCAAGGTCTGAATGGCAGGAGTTTGAGCGGAGAGAGAGCCTGCACCCAGAACCTGACCAAACACTCCCAGTGCCCCCAGGCTGGCTCCGGCCGCACCGGGGAGCGCCGTGCCCCAGCGAGCCCCTCGCGTGTGTGGGGGCAGAGCCCGCCCCGGGNCGGGGCTGCCGCCGGGTCCCCCCCGCCCCGGCTCCGGGTACCGCCCGGCACCGAGCCCCCGCCGCGGGGCGCGGGGCTCCGGCCGGCTCCCTCCCGCACCGCCCGCCCTTCCGCGGGAGGGGAAGGTGGGGGCTCGTAGCCCCAGCCACCCCCCCTTCCCAAGTCACTTGGTGGTCTCCGTGTCGTGCCCCTTCCCGGGGTGCTCAGCGTCCCGCAGGTCGGTGCCGGCGGGCGCGGGGGGTTATCGGCTGCCGCTGATGATGATGCAACGTGGAGAAACGCGCGTCGGTCGCGCGTAGCTGAGCGCTCTCCGCTCCGTGCCCAGCGGAGCCCTCCACAGACACCTGTCCCCTGCAGCCAGCCCGGACCCACCCGTGTCTTATCACCCCTTCCCGGCAGAATAAAAATGCCCCCCCCCACCCCCACCCCCAAATTTCATCAGTTTTCAAATTCAGATGAAATACTAAGCATCCACTGGGAGTACCAGGCAGAATGCAAGGATTGGGCGGTTTTTGGGTTTTTTTCCCCCCATACCGTCCCCGACAGCTGCCTGGTACAGCAAGTGTTAATTAGCGTGAGGATGGTTGTTTTACATGCAGTTGAAGTGGGGATAAGATGTATTGGAAGGCGCTTAATGCTGGAATTTCAGAAGGAGAAGTATTCCCCTAGCCCGGCTCTGCTCTGTTAATCTCGGTCTGAAAGTTTCTATTATCATCCTCTTGGGCAATGCCAATTGGCAGGTATTTTCAGGTAACCTAAGCCTTGTATGAAAAAGTAAAAGCTAGAAATGATGAAATAGACGTCTGCTGAAAGATACGAAGTGTGAGGACTGTGCTGCATTGTTTTACAGTATCCAAAATATCTTTTATTTTTTTGCTTTTTCTTCTTTCATCGGGATGACAAACGTGGTTTGAGTTACATTAGGATGAAGCGAGAGGCTTTGGCATTGACTCTGCACTGAGGCTGTTCTGGTTGAGGCAGCACTTAAGTTACAAGTGTAAATAAACCCGTATGTGCAGCAGAGAGTGTCACCTGCAATTTGCACAAATCAGGTTGCATACTGTGCCCCCATCTAAGGCTATCCAGACTTTCATTGCCTTTTTTACTGGTAACAAAACTTTCTCAGAGGTGGAATGCTTTTCCCTTAACACCAGCAATGTTCTGCATGGAGATATTCAGTAGTGGCCAGTTGTTCAGACAGCTGAGGTTTAGTGAGTGTGTGGGAGAGGGGCAAGAGTCAGGGGGTGCAGATGACTTACACTATTTTTACAGTCCTTGAAGGACAGCGAAGTGTGTAAATGCTGCCTCTTGTCTTAAATTTGTGATCTTAGATTCAAAGGTGTTCTGTGCTGTGCTTTGCTCTTCCCATTGTAAAATCCCAGAGTTTATTTGCGTTAGTCAGTTTTGGTACAAGTGCTGTCAGTTTCTCCTGTTTTGCAGAGAAGTCGCAGAGGTTTGCCCATTAGGGTACAAAGTAGCAGCTGAACATTGGTATCTCTTGCTCTGCAGCCCTCTGTAGGGACCTGCCACAGCCAAACTTCCCCTTGTTTTTATCATCTCAGCTTTGATTACACTTTCTACCTGCTGTCCTTCCAGGCAGTCAGAAAAGATACTGCTAACAAACATCTCCAAGCTCAAAGGCACTATTAACTGTGGCTGATGATGCTGTGTTGTCACTTAAGCTTATATAACTTTATCTCCAATTTACCCCTCGAGGTGGGGGAGTACCACGTCAAACTCTTTCTTCTGCATTGCTCTCTTTATACTCCTTTTCTCTGTGAAGCATCCATAATATATCTTAACACAGCTTGAAACACAGTCAGTGTTCATTAGACGCAGAGCTTAATGTGTGTCCAAAGATACAAAAATTAGTCTAGAGAAATGTCAGCTCCTAAGTGGATCTTGAAATACAGAAGTTTGATAATGGAGTTGTTAAATGCACAATCCTTGTAGGGTTGGTGCTGGTTCCTCATGCATTTTTGGGGGGGAGGGGTGACTAAGTACTCTCTTGAAGGGAAAAAAACTTTACCTCCTGTATCATCAGTGGTCGTGATGTGATGTGCTTCCTTGTATTAACCAAACCTTGCTTTGCTGCTGATCTGACTGTGGAGATGATATGATTTCGAGGGATCATGTGTCATGCATGCAAATTAATATTGAGGCTAAATTGCCATGAACTCAGGGAGCTTCTATTCCTAACAAAAATAGTCCTGAAACTAAATGCTGTGTGTGAGAGCTTTGCTGCACTGCCTTTCTAATACTTTGTCATTCGCTGTTTAACACCATCTTTGTCTCGTCCTTCTTAGCCAAGTGGTGACATATATTTATTTGCAAGTCCCCAACTCTCTGGACTAATCAGTGCTGACGAGGATGCACTTTGATTAAGCATCAGGGGTCAGGGGCACACGAGCACCTTCCCCTTTAGCTGCCCCCCAAGGCGAGCGGCGAGCCGCCAGCAGCGTTAGCGGGGTGGCGCGGAGCATCCGAGAGCACGCTCCGAGTTACCACGCTGCACAAAACTTTTAACCTCGCCATCTGCTCCAGCCATTCCGTGTAGCTCAGTTCACTCTTTAGCAGAAAAGAATGTCTTATTTTAGAGCAAGGCAATTAGCAAAATATATGTGTAACATTTCTCTTTTGCAGCACAAATTGGCAAAACTAGATTTTTTTTTTTAATACGCCGGTGGCATATCAGATGTTTTGGGAAATTGTTAGCATACAATATCACTTTCATCTCTTCTTTGCACATTTAAAAAATATTTTTAAGGGGATTTATTTTCAGAATCGTCCATTATTTCAATGAGAGAGAAAAAGGGGATTTTTCGAGGCATAACTTTCAGTGCATACCTAGTGTGAAAGTCAGCTGCCAGCCTGATAATTGCAAAGTTAAAATGCTTTTACCTCTGTGAGAATGTTAATGACTCTTAAATGCTGCTTGCTTTCAAATTTTGCTGCTGTTACTATATAGCTAAATGGAAATAAAATAGAACATCAGATACATTGAGCATGACTGTGTATAATTAAACTGTATGCATGGCATCAATGTACCTGGTTAGTGACTGAATGGCAATTTACTAGTAAAAATTAATTAATGGCATGTCATTGGAAAATAGATACTCTAGGATATGAAGCATAAAAATGCATGAACTTCTGTTTTTGAGGACAGATGGCAAGCTAGGTGCTCTAACCATGGTAAATGCCTGCAAAGAGCCCTGCTTGGTGAGTGCTCTGGGAAGGATCAGGAATTGTTTGACCGCTGTTGTGCACTGTGGGGAAGAGGCAGTTCTGAGGAAAATACTCAGATACATGTAGGTGAAACATACAGATGGAATGTGTGTGTGTATCTGGACAGGGTAGGAGAGGGTTAATGGTAACTAAGTGAGGTTATAAAATCTGAGTTCAATGTAATTTGCTGATTTCACTGGCTCACATGTACATGCCAACTGGATGATTGTGAAGTGGTTGCTTTGAGGATTAAATGCTCGTCGTTGTAACCCCCCCATGTTGATTTCCGCAATACCACAGAAGATTTTTCCATTCCATGTTCCACATTTCGGTGCTTGGGATTACCTTTCATGTAATGAGTATCAGTGTTTGTTACTACTGAAACAAATGCAAATTTTACTTTAATTTTTGGTAGCTGGATATAACGCCAATAAAATACATTATGCTTCAACAGTGCGTGTGCACCTGCATGGGTTATAAGGCAATAATGTGACAAAATATGCAGCCTTTGAATTTCATTCTCTTCTAATCAAAAATGAGTCAAAATCCAAGATACGTGCAATATGCTGATTAAAAAGCTCATGAAGATCAATTTTTGATACTTTTTGTTTGTACTTGCTCTTTAGTAAATAAGAAGTGTCATCATTCACAGGACATGGTTGCATTTTAAAATACAGAACTTCATTTTCTGCAGTAAACATGCAATATAGGACTTTTTTTTAGCAAAAAACTGGAGATAACAAATTTAATATTTTTAAACGTAACTGCAGGGAAACTCAACATCCTGTCAAAAAAAAGACTTTTCCACTCTCTGGTCTTTTTTATATCTGGAATATCAAATAATGATTTCCTGACTGAAAATAGACAGGTATTTTTAAGACCATAGTATCATCCTTATACTGGCACTTTATTCTATCTTTGATTCAGTAATAGCTTTATTTTAAGTAATATGACTTTTACTTAAATTACTTGTGTGACAGATTCCTTGGGCCACTACTGAGAAAAAGCAAAGCAAAAAAAGAAGAAAATTTTTGACTGGTGCCAAGGAACATCAGAAAGCTTTAGAAAGGAAAATAAATCTTTGGATGTCTATTAAGTAATTACAATTTCATGGTGTCCTTCTCCCCATCATCTTTTCTAGAATCTCATTCAGAAGTTAACCTACGATAACTCTCAGCACATCAATATTTAAATATATCTTTCACTTCCTATGATACCATCTCACAAGTTTAAGCCTCCCCCACACGTATTCATCATCCAAATTAATCATCAGTTATGATTGCTCTAACAACTTTGATAACTCTAAATATTTCATTGGCATTTTAGGATGTTTGATATCTTATGAGCATTTGGACTATTCAAATTTCATGATTAATTCATGGATTAATATAAAAATATTTGACCAAACCGATACAGGGGAAAGGTGTACAAAATCTTTTCTTTTTTAAAAGCACCTGGATTAGAAAGAGTACACTTGGGCAAGACAATATTCTACAGAGAAATCATTATTTTATAGTGTAAGCAGGTAAAAACTTCTTTCCGTCTAAAGTGGAGAGGCAACGTTTTGGTTTTCTCTCTTTTTCTCTTCGTTTCCACACACTGCTTCCTATCGGGGATTATTTTTTGTGTGTTCATATAGTTGCAAAGTACATTGCATCTCGTGATGTGATTTCCTTTGGTTAAAACAAACTGGTGGCAGGGCAAGGTTAACCAGAGGCTAAAGTCACAAAATAGGGAATATACGTAGAAAGCAAGGCTGAGCTTTCCTTAGCAAAGAAGTGAGAAAACAAGAAAAACCTTCATAGGTACAAGAAAAATGCAGGAACAAGAATGCCTATTTGGAAAATAAAAACTAATTGGAGCAATAAATGTAATGTTCTCAAGTAATTGTGAAATAATTATTCCCCTTTAGAATCATCATACTTTAATTGCTTTCCAACACGTTCTTGCGTTCTCTGTGGCTGTGGAAAGGAGGAGAAGGGCTTGTGTTCCCTTCAGGATTGCATTTTTCATTTGCAGTAAGCTGCTGGCTTTCTCATAAAGGTTTTCAGAAATATGTTGCCTTAAACGCTGTTGTGTTCTTCCGTATGGTGTTAAATAGAAAAGGTGAATGGCAGATGCTGAAGGTATAAATTCTCTCCTAACGTCCAGATAAAGCACCCTGAGATTTAGTGGTGCAGTTCACCAGCCTCTGTATCACAGATTTATAATCAATCTCTCATTTTCATTGAGACTGGGTTACGTAAATAGGACACACTTCAGTAGTGTATTCTCTTTGCCCACAGCTTGATTCTTGAAAATTCAGCTGACAATAGTTTAAAATTATAATATTAATAAAGAGGAGATCATCTGGCCTTCAAAATGACATCTGAAAGCAGCTTCTGTTTTGTGTTAAATCTTAATTACTGTGTTTAAATGAATGCCTAAATGAGCCAATTCACAAAGGAGTTGCCTACTGTACCAATAGTGCCTGTTTGGTGATTTTTTTTTTCTTTCCATTTACACAAATATAAAAAAATAGTTTCTATGGATGAGAACAGCTGCGTTCTCTTGCCTCTTACGACTCAGCTGAAGAAGGCTGAGTATCTTGAGTGTGTTCTCTACCCTGGGGTGGTTTCTCCCTTGCCTGCCAAATGGTGGCAATACTTAAAATCAAGTTCAAAAGCGATGCTCTGAAACAAACATTGGTGTAAGAGCTGTGAGAAAGATCCTGCACCAGCCTCCTGGGCCGTATCTTGTGACTTTACCCATCACTTACTATCAGGGGCAGCATTTTGTCACAGCTGAGGGCAGGACTTAGGGCTTAGTACTGTGGAGAGACTTAGTCCATGCCTGTGAGTGCTCCAGCCTGTGATCAGGCTGGAGGGGATGTGCTCCTGCCCACTTCTGCTCAGCTTAGTCTGGAGGCAGAGAGCTGTGGCCAGGTTACCCTGGAAGGAGACATCGTGCCCAGCTGTGCCGTGCTCCCCACTGCATCAGGGATGGATTCATCCCCTGCAGTGAAGCATGCAGGGAATTTATGTCTTTGATTTCCCCTCAGCCTATGCATAGTGAGCCACTTCAGGTTTGCCAGGGAAGCAGCAGCAACAGCAACCTGAGAATTTTGCTTTATGATTTTCACATCCCTGTTCATTTCTTAAATTGTTGTGTGGATCTTACCCTGGGGTTTTAGAGTTTACAACTGTGGTTATTCCAGAGATGTAGCTATTGCTCTTTCAGGAAAATGGAGTTAGTGATCTACTGATTTTTTTTTTCATTATTATTATTGTTTTCTTTTTTCCATGTGGGTTAGTGTGACAAGGAAAATGTAGTCCTGGCAGAAATGCCTAACACTGTCCTAGCAGTCATAGGTAGCAATTCATTGCCATATTAATTTACAACTTTTTCAGTGTCTTTCCACTTAAATGTACTCACTCTTAGACAAGAGTGGAGATTTTGAGAGGAATATCCAGACACAGGCACCCTTTAGCTGGTGTGTGTAGCTGGGTATCTCCATGACAGAACTACGGACCCTTTCAGTCCCACGTTGTACTGTGCTTTCCCTTCTACTCCCTTCCTACCTCCTATATGCTTTGAGGCAGCTCCAGTCTGATTGCAAGTCACAGCTGACAAGAGATATCTTTTGTTTCATAACCCTGAAAAATAATGAAAATCCATCATCCTCCTAATTCCAAAGGCGTGACAATGTCTTCTTGTCTAATATCTAAGTGATCTTCCCATTTCTTGCTCCTCAAAAGCTTTGCACCACTGAATTGCTCAGAAATGCAAAAAAAAATCCCAAACATCCACAGCTTGCTTGACCCACCACTTGTATTGTTGACTCCAGGGGCACTTGGTCCAGTGATGGTTTCTGGCCTAGTGTGAGATAAGTGCACTTCATTTGCCTGAAACAGGCTTAGTAGTTGAAAATTATTAGCTTCTGGAAGAGGATAACTGCATTTGAAAATCTACAAAATCAAGTGATCTGTTCCCTTCTTCTCTTTTTTTTTTCCCTGGCTCATTCAATTGCTTGGCTCTGTCAGCCTTTGCCTGCAATTCATTGCTAGTGAGAGAGACATCTGGTTCTGCCCTTTATCAATAAATGCTTTTATATATTTTTTAAAAATATTTCAACACAGATGGAATGTAGAACAAGCATTAGGAGTTTGACATGTTGTCAAACATACTCCATGCCCAGTGGCTATTGCTTAGAGAAAACCCTGTTCTACACCTTGTTCTCATACAAGATGCTCTAGAAATTGCAAGTTACATGGCTGTGGTTTGTCTTGATTTCACCATGAGTTTTAGTAAACTTGATCCTCTTGTTGTGTCTTGCAGGGAAATAAAAATACTCTTTTATCTGAAATGTCTCTCTATTAACATACAGAAAAGCTGATAATTTCATTAGTCAGTAAATGAACTTTCAATTTTTTTCTTAATTTAGTTTCATTTTTTTCTTCCAAGTTCTTATTGCTTAGAAACCAGTTTCTCATATTCTAATGGCCCTACCCAAACTACATTAAACCCCTGCTGTCCAAAACAAAAACCAAGCAAACAAACAAGGAAAAAAAACACAACAGAGATACAAAAAAAAAAAAGAGTTAAGGAAATCCCAGTGACTATTACTTTAGGTATGCATTTAGTCTTTAAAATTGATTCCAGAAAATATCTTGATTGGGAAGATATTCAAAGATTTGACCACAAAACCAGAAATTCTGAATTAAGGAATAGCCACAGATAATCTAGATGATCTCTCCAGGCAAAAAAAAATACAGAAATCATTGCCCTTGTCCTAATCTGACCCATGTCATTCAACTTCTTCCTCAAAGTACTGAATTTTTAGGATTGCCAGGTGAGCACTGGCTTTTTCTGGCAGATTCAGTGTTGCCAGCTCCTTCTGGAGATCAGTATTGAGTGGGAGGGGACCACGGGGAAGAGGAAGGAATAAAATTAGCATTTAATTTTGCAGGATGTGGAAAAATCAATGACAAGTGAAGCAATTCTTAGAAAAAGAGCACCTCTCTGGACACGTAAAGCACTATTATCTGATGTTTTATTACCAGCTATAGCCTGTAGTCCCTGTTCAAGCCAAACTTCCGCTGGGCTTCCAGGAGCTTGGCTTGAATGAGGAATGCATAATGCTGGGCTTTGCATCCTGTGCCAGGCTGCCCAGCTCTGAGCCATGAATTGCAGTCGTGTACGTGGGTTTTGCAGCCTTTTTCTCATTGCTCACCTCAGAGTGAACTTCAGCATGGAAACATGAGGCAAATAACTTTTCAGACACTGTTCCACCTTGCTAGCAGAGTGTCTGTCTTGATGATGAAGTGGAAGATGAGTCAGTTTGAGTTGGGCAGGTATTCTTTTGAGGCATGTTCACACATCTCAGGTAGGGGCAGGGGGGTTCTACTCCTCTTGTCAAATCTTTTTCCCTTTGCCAGAGAGAAGGATTCATCTCAACGCCTGAGGGCTCTCAGCTTTCACAGATATCTTTATTGTTTGGCTGCAGAAGATAGAGTACAACTTCCCCTTTAAGTTGGTTTGTTGTCTGTGGAGAAGAGAGTAAATGCAGCAGCTTCATAACTGTGCTTGGATATAGTTGAAGAAAGTCCAGCACTATATTACAGATTTTTAAAACAATTGGGTTTGCCTGATTTCATTGTCCCCTAAGTTCAGCCTAGTATCTCACTTGGTAGACCAAATTTATTTATCTTTAAGACAAGGCTGTGTAGAATAGGAAAAGCTCAGGGTTCCAGTATATTCTTCTTACCATTCCTGTGTCTTTGCTGTTCCTAGGGTGTTTCACTGGAATGGGATGAAGCTTTGTATATGCTTTAGTATGTTTTGCACAACATAATGATTTAGGGTCTGATTCTGGGTATTTTTGAGCCTTTTTTCTTCCTGCAGTGACTGTTTCAATGTGGCCATATAGATGTTGACAAAGAGTTCTCATTGTCATTGGAAAGTAAGACAGCCGCAACTCTTCAATGCAAACCCTTCCTTTGAAACCAACATTCACAGAGGAATGAGACCTGTTTTCCAGCAAGAAATATTGCCTACAAGGCTTAATGTGGCCCAAACAGCCTTCAAGAACACTGGCTGATTTCTGTGTTTTCAGAGTTTTGTCACAGGCTCCTTTAGGTCATTTCTTCTTCCCCCACATGCACAGATTATTGGAATTGGAAGAGGTCCTGCAGCAGCCTCACTGCTGCCTGTTTGTCTGTGCTGATGAAGAGCAGACCAGTTGTAGTAAGAGATACACTCTGGAATTCAAAAAGGAGCAATTTTCAGCTTGCTCAGATGCCCGTATTGCTACCTGGAATCTCTGCAGGAGCTGGATACTATTTGGCTGATTCTGTGCCTCTTTGCTCTCTCTGTCCTCACCTCTGCATCAGGGGATGCTTAGACTTTACTTTGCTGGCCTTCAGAGGATTTGAAGGTCTCTGAGCATCCCTTGGCTCTCCATTTCTTCTCAAGTGGGGAAAGGCAGCAGAGAGGACTGCTGCTGACTTCAGTCACTCGGGCCTCTGATTTTCCTGTTTGGTTTGGAGCCACATATACAGAGTGAATTTGGAGTTAAGAGATGCCAGGCCTCTGGGTGAAATGAATATTGTGGAGCAGAAAAAGGTATGTATTTAGGCAAGGCTTTCATATAAGATGCAAATTCAGGATTACTTAGCAGAGAAAATAATCATTTAAAATTAGTGTTATGTTTAAAAAGTGGAGCATCATTTGTGTTAACAGGAATGAAGATTTTATTTCTAAGCTCAGCAAAGCCCCAGATCCCAGAAAATGCAAAAATGCTGTTGATAATTTCTGGTCGTGAACCTGGAAGGCTTCATAGAAACTTAAAAATAAATCAACTTTCCTTTTCTTTCCCAAAACTCTTTGGGGAAAAAAAAGAAAAAAAAAAACAAAAAAAAAGAAAAAAAAAAAAGGTGTAAATATTTAACAGCAAATAATCACATTGCCGAGAACAGCAAACAGCCTTTTTATTCAATTGTATAATATGCTGTAAATAATGAAAACTCCTATAGATCTAGCTGGATTTTTTTAATCAGTGAAGAAGCTTAGCATGTAGCACTTTAAAAATCCATTAACATAGCTAAAACTCTTTTTCCAGTCTCTTACCACTTCATGCCATATTTTTCTCTGTCCCCAAAATATGCAATTTGCCCAGCTTATGTTTGTTTAAAATGCTGGAAGCCTTCAGCCTGCTCTGATCCATCCATGTTTCAAGCAGGAAACCTTCCCTGATCTTTTCTACCTTGTGAATTAAGAACCATCCTGCTTTTCTCTCCCTTATCACCATCCTTTCAATATCCACAAAAACACCACTGTGATTCCTTCCCTGCTTCTCTGGTAGGTGAAGTTCCTACAAATACCTGTAAAACATTTACTTTGTTTTCTTCCTTCTTTGATAAGTAAGAGTAATAATAAGTAATAATTCAATCTATTTAATTTGGGAGAGAACCACCTAGAATTTAGATCTGAAGTGCTTAATGATTTTATATTCTTACCATCCAGATAGCAATTCAAATTTCCAAAGTCCCTGAAAGCATGACTAGCCTTTCTCTGGTCTGTGTTCCTTGACCCAGCAGACTGGAATTATCAGCCCTGACTGTGATTTTCTAGGTCTTCTGGGGATCTGTTTCTTGACAAAGTATAGTCATTTTTCTTGCATTTTTGTAGTGGATGTTTTAGTAAGTTCTCTCAGCTTTAGTTTTTTTAAACAGTCTTGTCTACAAGATGTGAACCAAATACAATACTATCATGTTGTTTTCTTTTTTCTCACAACCACAGTTGCCCTACTTACCCAATGCAAATCACTGTGGATCTACACAACATGCCTTTCTCAAGGGCATCTGTTAATTCCGTGTGACAGGCTGGGGAGTTTCAGCCAGGAATATCGAGCACTGAAAGAAGACCTGGTTAGACTCAGTAGGATTTACATTTTAAGCAATCCTCCCAAATTATAGCTTTGACAGATCTTGTGTGTGAGCAGTTTCTTCTTTAGGTGAGACTTTCATCATTAACAGCATTCCCCTTTACAGTAAATGTATACAGCACCAAGGTATATGATGCTGCAGGAAGACACAGGGGCCTCAGTAGATT
>VYZP01011757.1:0-32957 GCA_013400635.1 Hypocryptadius cinnamomeus | reverse complement strand
CCCCGAGCTACCTCAGTGAACGTGTTCCTCAGCATCAGGTATGGAAACATGTTACTGAGCTGGATGGCCCACCACCACTGCCATCTCTGCTCCCATGTTCTGCAGCAGGTAAGATGTTTTGCACAGAAAACCTTGATGTAAGACAACAGGAATGTATCTAGACCAAACCTGAACTGATTCCCAACACATATCCAAACAGCTTTTCTTGTGCAGTTTTAAATTTTTAATCTCAAAAAGGATTATAGCCTATTAGGCTATAATCTTTATACTTTACCTACTTTACAAGCAGGTAAAGTAGGAATTCGAGTGATAATGACAAGATACTTGATTGTTAAATGCTTTTCTAATGGACAAAATATATTAGGATTTTTCTAAAACTGTTAAATGTAGTAATTAGAGTATGAATTAATGAATATTAACTGAGCATACAACATCCATTACTGCATGAAAAAACAAGGTATTGTTACTTCTGTTACTCTGAAAAATAGTCCTACTTTTTTCCTCAATTTGCCTCAGACTTGTCTTAGGTCTCAGGGATAATCATTCCTTAAGAAGATGCTTCACTGTGTTGGCATCAAATACATACTCAAAAATGCACTTCACAAAATGAAACATCTAGGGCCCATAATCATCTTGGGTAATCTTTTTAGCTCCAGGTAATTTTTTTAGCTCCAGAGAAGTTAGTGGAAACATGGAGATGATATACAGCATCCTGTTTCTGAATTCCTCTCCCACCCCATGCCTTCTTGACACTTGTTCAGGCAAGGAAAGACCATCAGTTCACCCAGTTTAACCTCCATTGTAATAGAAAGTTACAGCAAGCTTACAGCTCTGCTCCAGCTCCTGCACCCTTCTATAAATGCTACAATCTCATAGGCCAAAGTAGTTAAAAAATCCAACTGAACAAAAAAATAGGGAAAAACGTAGATGGTGGGAGGGGTTATTATGAATGTGCATTATCTGTAAGAAAAAGGCAGTTGCTGGTAAAGAATATAAAGCAGAAGGTGAAAACTACTGCAAGTTCAAAGCAAAATAAAGCAAACGAAGTAGAAGACAGAAGGAGAGATCTACTGGCAGCAGATAAAGAATTTCACATTTATATAGCAGTAATAATAAAATGTGTGCCAGATGACTCATACCAAAGTATTTGTCTGTGCAGTCAAAGCAAAATGGTTCAAGCTGATCCTCAACAAATACAAAGCATAAAGAAACACACCACAAAGATTTTCAGTGAGCTGAAATAGAAGACAGATCAACAGGTGGTGCAGGCCCAAGTAGCCAAGTGAAGAGGTCAGCTTTAAGCATTTGTAATGAGCTTGAACCTGCTGTCAGGCAGGCTCAGCCCTTTTGCACAGACTTGCAGGTAATCCTGTGGTCCTCACTGAGGTCACAAGCACTGCAGACGAGGGAAATGGCACAACAACAGTTCATCAGCACCGGGGGCCAAATGGGCACAAAAAATGCTTCTTAGTGGGGCATAGTTTGAAAAAGCTAAACTTGATGGAAACTGAATTTTTCACAAAACAAATTGCACAGAAATTCCTGGAATCCATAAAAGTATTGGCCCTAACATTTGAGCGAGGTGGAGGCAATCTGGAAAGCAGCAGGATGAAAACTTCTGTTAGGACGCAAGGATCTGAGGTCTTTAGAGATAAGAGTAGCAACATTAGCTCTGGTGAACCCAGAACAAACTCTTCTGGTTCAGCCTCAACTAAAACTGCTTTAAAAGTGAGTGGCAGATGTATTTTAGGCCCTGCTGTACATCTCCAGTGGTGAAATAAAACTGATTGCAGTTGTTAATTCATGAACATTTATCTTGTTTACCTTCCAACAAAATAATTGCTGCTTGATTATAACTACAAAAAGGTTTTTCCATCCAGTCACATAGCAGAGGTGATCCTTCCCCAAGACACTCTCAGAGGACTGATGCTGCATATGTCACAAACCAAATCATAGTACACTAAGATGAAGTTCACATCCATCTGATCACATGCTTTTAGCTGTTGCAAGCCTATCATATACCTCTAGCTTCCGAGGACTACATAGTTTTATTCTCACTTGTACAGAGCAGGCTCATACCAGGCAGATTGATCTAGAGATCATGAACACACCAGCTCCTCAATTGAAATCCATGGAACTCCACTGCTTGACTTAGCTGAAGAGGAGTGAGCAGACAAAGAAGTTTCACCCATGGACAAACAAATGAGAGTTCAGGGATATAAGCATAGCCCACACACTACATTATTGCTTGTGAGTGACAGAATCACAGAATATATTGAATTGGAAAGGGCCCACAAGGATCACTGAGTCCAGCTCCTAGGTGAACAGCCCGTACAGGCATCAGATCCACATCCTCAGCATTATTAGCAACATGCTTAATCAACTAAGTTAATCAGCCAAGCTCGACTTACCCAAAGCAGCCATCTGAAAATCCTACTGGAGACAGAAGCTACCAAAGCAAAGTCTTGCAGGAGAGCACTTGAGCTAGTGAAAGAACATAGAGGGAAGATGTCAGCCTCATTAGCTCCTTTCTGCACCAAAAGCAGCAATATTTCCTAAGGTCTACATGCACAGATTTAGCACATTCATTATCTGGGGGTGGGAGGACACATTGTGCACATCCATTACATAGCATTTAAAAAATTTTCTGTTGGAAAAATAAAAAACTCTTGTCCATCCAAATGAATCACACAAAAGATAATATTAATGTTGATTGTCAAGTAAGGAAACGTAAAGAAGCATAAACCTCCTGCTAGTAATGGTCCTTTGTCATTGCTTGCGAGCAAAATATGTTCAAAATAATAGTACAGAAAAAAAAGGTAGTATATTTTATAAAAAATAAACCCACCATTACTAACATACACTTTTACTCCTAACTTTAAAAACCTTAAAAATAGTAGCATCTCACAAATCCTCATACTTTAGGGAAGTTTCTGAAAACTCTGCATTTTGCAGAAACAATTCAGCAATTTTTCCAAACTCAAATACGAATTTCAAGGGGAATTTAGAGAGGAAAACAATACTAATAATAGACTGTCAGTCAGAGTTGTTAGGGAGTGATTAGGACCCTCGTTGTCTTATAGACCCCTGTGCAGCTGGAGTTATCCATAAGTCTCCTTAAGTCATTGATTATTCTGATTAAGGAATTGCTCTTACCATCTCTGAACTGCGAACAGACTTCACTGAAAAGGTTTGCTAATTTTTCCTAAAATTTTGAGACTCTCTAGTGAACATTTTCAATTATTCCAGATTTCTTAACGTGCAGTCTGACACACTTCAAAAATGCCTGGCTTTCAATAAATATGCTAATAATTCACTTTCAATAAGTTTACCACTGCCAGTTATGAAAGGAAGTAACTGGACTTGTTAATTTCCTCTAGAAGTCTTACTCTGCTCCACTGCTCATATAATGGGCATTTGGTACATGGTATCTCCCTTGAAAATAAACAGAGAGATCCTCTATCTCTCAATGTAACATGGGTTATGAAGTTAAATCTGAAGCACCCAACAGCAGAAATGAAAGATTTCATAAACAATTAAGCTTCTTCTTTGGGTCATTAGCTGTGGTCTAAGCTTTCAAAAGCAATGCAGGGTTTAACTGAAAAACATGAGTGCTGGTAATGGCATTTTTTTATAAACTTGTATTGTTCAAACTGCCAAATTTTCCTTTCTCTCCTTTTCTCTGGCTGCCTCACAACACCAGCAGAAGAACATTTATGTTACTATTGGGCTTCTTTCTTTTTCCACTGGCCATCTGAGGACATGAAATGTCCTCTGAAATTATTTTCTTGAAGCTCTGGGGGATCAGTGCTGAAGTGTGCTAAATACCACAACTGCCTCCTCCTCCCTACAAATCAACATAGTGGATTCTCTTTGTGGAAAAAATATTCCTCCTTGCTGAGAGGCAGAACTGCAGACTTTGCTGCTTAAGGAGCTTTTGCACTCAATTCATAAAATACTTCATTGCACTGGAAAGCTGATGATCAGTTTGCCCAGTCAAAAATACTGTGACACACAGTCCAGTCCAGAGAAGATTAAAGAGCAGTTTTTCTTGAGATCAGCTCTTCCCTCTTACAAACAGAATGGAAAGTATTTAGGAATAAGAGTGCCTGTACTTTCAGATATTTAATTTTCATTTATATATGAAACATCAGAGGTACAAGCTCTTAGCTATGGAGAGGCAATCTTATTCTAACAGGGATTGCTTGTATCTTTATAGTCAAAAAAGTAAGCTCTGGAATCACCAGAATAAACAAAAAATTTGGAACAAATTTACACAGCAGCTGCAGACTGGAGTGTGTATATGTCCTTGAGTCTTTTTTCATAACAATGAAGAGAGAAAATGAGAAAAATGCTTAATTTTATCTTCTTAAAAGATTGTCTGTTAAATTTCATCTTCATAAAGTGAAACAAAAGTGATTCTCAGTGATGGCATTTTCCTTTCAATTATCAAAGTTATGCAAGGAGCATGTGAGGAACAAAGAAATGAAGCCCCCATCACTAGGTCTCTGAGAGTGTCACAATGAAGCCATGATTAAAGGATTAAAATCATACAAATTGGGTTGTGGTAGACAAAAATAGATGCGAGGCAACAAAATATGGAAAACCATTTTCCAAGAAAACTGAGACCAATTAAAATTTCAGAAATGTCACCAGTTTTATCTAAACAGATGAAGCAGCCGTAACATAATCTGAATTGACATTCATACAGGTTATCCCACCACTCTTTCTCCTGACTTTGGCTTATTCTGGTGTCCCATCACACCATTTCTAATAATAAAAATTAAATTAATATGCTTTGGTTTAATATAAATTCAGAATTATATATATTCTTGTGCAAGAAGTGAGCTACCTTGTCTGTGAGGAGATACTCAGAGAGCTGCAATTGTTCTGGACAACTCGAGGGAGGGTGAGTGTGAGGGGAGGACTACACATGTAGATATAAACCAGATGGGAGTAAAGAAGACAGAGGAAGATTTTTCTTAAGGGTACTCAGGGAGCAGATAAATAGCAAATAACACAAATATAAACACAATGAATACCACTTAAAACGTTTAAAAAATCCCACACTTTTGCTGTGAGGGTTATCAAACAGTTGAGCAGGTTGCTCAGAGAGGTTCTGGAGACTTTATTCCTGAAGATATGCAAATGGTTATGGTCCAGGGCAACCTACTCTAAGAGACCTTGCTTTGATGGACCAGTTAGATGATCTCCAGAGGTACCAGTCACAGAAATGTGGTAGCTCTGTAAATGAACAACCTTAGATAAAAACAACAGAGATTAGGAAAACAAAACAAAACAAAACAAATCACAGAAGGGAAATATGTATTCTAAGATTAAATTTCATTTAAGGCAAAAAATGCTTCTAAATTCCTATTCCTAATCTAGATTCCTATTCTGTCTTATCTATATATGTGGTATTGCTCATTGTAGGAAAAATATATGTGGTGGGGGAAAGACTACTTAAATGTGAGAAACTAGTAGGGGAGAAGGAAACAGGAGATATGGAAGCTATTTAGTAAATGTGAAGCAACAGAAGCTCTCCTGAGCTCTGAACACTGCTTGACACAATGCCAGGCCACAGAACTCTGTGAACATCTGTGTCGTTCTATAAACAATGTCTTGCCTTGGAAGGGAAACATTGCTGTTTATCTAAGGCTGTGTCATTTGAAAATCTAATAAATACCACTGTGAGGATGGTATCAACAGAATGTGGGTAAAAGACATGACACAAGATGCACTGTGGATCAGTTCTACAAGCCTATCTGAGAAATACTATGGGAATTGTATGAACTTCAGGTGTCAAAAACAGTCCTTATGGGTATCCAAAGCCTGTAACTACTCACACAGGAAGCTAGCTAGATTTTCAATTTTGTAAAAAGGTTTTTCTCTACTGATGTGAGGTAAACAGCTGGCCTGTTGAGGTCTAGTGCACCCTCTGGTCTTTGTCAGCTTGCAGATCACATTGCTTGCCCCAGTGTGAAGCTGAGGCAATACCAAAATAATTATATAGCACCATTTCCACTGATTTCAGAAATCTAAGCAACAGGCCTGAAGAGCCAGTCCCTTTCTACTAAACATTCAATTAAATTACTCAAATGTTTTTCAACCAAATACTTTAACATTAATTTCTTTAGAAACTCACCACCACTGAAGATGGGATGCCATTGCCTGTAGTTCATTATTTCCTAGGAACTTAGTTAAACTCACATAAGTATTCCTTCTTCATCTCTTTCCTTGGATTGCTTTATTCATGAACTGTGTTTTTCTCTTGCTCTTCTATGAAACTGACTGCACTACTGCTAGTGGAAATAATTTTACCATGTGCATTAATTTTATTAAACTGAATCTCAGTGTTTCTGCTGCCCATCATTTCAAGCAGTTTCTCTTTGAGACACATCATAAGAAAGCCTCTTCTGGGTTAGATCCTGGTGAATCTGTCTCAGATTGATGTGTCTCAGTACTCTCTTGACTTTGGCTAGCTATCATGGTTCAGCTCGTCCTTCAGTTTCATCCTTCAATTCCACATGGCCAAAAGGGTGCGGACAGTATGTCTTTTCTGCTGGCCTTGACTCTTCCTGTGAGGAGGACAAGAGCTCTGCAAAAAGCACCATCTCTCTTGGCAAGCACCACAATATGGCCTGTAAGGCCTTGAACAAACTGACTGAGAGGTCATGCTGCAGCTGTTTGACCCAGTACAGAGAAATGGCCAGTATTCAACCAAGACAAGGAAGGCTGGAAACCTTGGAAACCTTTGTCCTAAGTTTTGAATCTAACAGCAGTGCTGAACAGGCTGATCTGTACACTAACCTATGCAGGCTGAATTGGCTCGGTGAGGAGATATTTTCACAAATTTTAACCAATGTTCAGCCTCTGCAAGGCTCATCCACAGCAGTGACCTCCTTGGCATGAGTAGGCATTTTAACAGTGTTGTGTGTGTATATAGGTTGCTTGGTCCAGTCCTTGCGCTTGTTCTTTGCAAAAACACAAAATAACCAAGGGAATTCTAAATCTTTGTTTGTGATACAATTATTTGGCTACAAAATTTGTCTCTGTGTATGTATACATGAACAATGATAATATTAATCCACTTACAACAATCTTTTTTTAATTGCATTGATTTTAAAACATAGCTACATTATATGAGGTATCCAGTTCCTGTCCCTTCCTTACACAAAAAACAATCAATGACCTTTCTTCTTTAATTTTGAAAAACACAAAAATTTTTGCTTACTTTGGCAATGTTCTGGAATGTAATAATGTACAGAAGTCTAGCACAAACTAGAATAATAAGAAGAAGAAGAAATACTGTTATTTCATAGTTTCTGGTAACTTCTTCAATATGCCAAGGCTTAAAGGTAAAAGCTTTCCACATCCACACTGCATTGCAGTCCAGCTGGCACATGTGAAAAGCAAGCACTTTAGGAGAGGAGTTAGGTGACTGTGCACTCCAGGAACATTTCTCCAGAACACTTATACCAGTTGCAGAATACTGGCAGGTCTTTTCTTCGTCCAGCCTGCAGGAGTGAGCATTTGGAGAACCTTTTAGCCCCTTTGGCAGAATCTAGTGATATTCTGATAATCTGCATTTTAGCCACCCTCTGACCTGGAAATCTTGCCCACATCTTTGAAAATTCAAATTTTCAGTGAAATGAAATGAAAGCTCTATTACTCCAGGGACTTATGTACTAACATGGAAAACTGAGTAAGAACAAAAGGAGAGAAAGAGGGGTGCTGAAACCGGCACCACAGAGTGCTAGTAGAGTACCAGACAGGGCAGGGGGTGATTAGAGGCACACTGGGAAGAAGAAATAACACAGTCATGAAGAAGTCAAATTAAAGTAATTAAATGGGAACTAATGAGATTAGCCAAAACTCTAATGGTACAGTCAGAAGGATGGGAAATCAGATGGCATTCACCACCTGTGAGAAAGAAAAATGTGCATGCACAGAAAGCCAAGACAGAGAAACACAAGGGCATGGATGGGAAGTCCTCTGTGTACAGTAAGGTAAAAAACAGTCCCTCTGAAAGCATTTGACTAGAACAAGAGGTAGAGCTATGATTCAAGATGACGAGGGATCAAGGCTGAACAAGGTTATAGGTCTGAATGACAATGGCCCATGCTGCTGACAGTGATGGCTTGAGATATTGTGGTGGTGCATTCCCCCTTAACACCATTCCAGGCTGCAGTGTTCTTTGAGAAAGTGCTTGTTAGGCCTCGTCCTTGAAAATGCCACCTGGGCTCAGGTCTTTCTCAGCTTATCAAAAAACACTGTCTCCTCTCAGAAACTCCTCACAAGCTTCTGTTTTTCCCACGACCAGCCTTGGAAAATATTTATCTGGCCTGAATGGCATAACATTCTCACACTTTCAAAGTAAGTGCCAACCCAAACTGTGGCCAGGATGAAACACTGTAATGACTAAAGTTCACTCTCATGAGACCCTACAAACAGTGGTCCAGAGTGGGACCCATCTGGAGATGCAAAAGCATCTGAAGTGAGTATATCCACTGACCTCTGAGGAGAATTTTTCCACAGGTACCTTATCTTTCACTAAGTCTGCACACATACTCTTTGTGCATATGTCTGGAAGTTAGGTTAAGTTATAATTTAGGATAAATGCTGTTAACTGATACTTCTCTATTAGATTATTAAAGTTAAGCTATAAATAAAGGCATAAGTTAGGTTAGAGTACTGTTAAGTTGTTAAGCTTTAGGCTGCATTCTTTTTCATTATTGTTTACATTGTCTTTACACATAGACACATACATAGACTTAGGTATTTTCAATTAATTTCTGTTTTAATAGCCTGGATTTTGTTTGGTTTTGTTGTTGCTTGCTTCCCCCCTTGTTGTGCCTCAGCTGTCCTTTGCAAGTAGAGTGAATCCTGACAATGAATCTGTTGTGCTTTGTAGTTTAATATTAAATCTGACTTTTGCACATACCCTTGCAGGTGATTTTTTGAGTGATCTCAAACACACTTGTTCAGGACAGATATGAAGGTGGTTTTAGAACAGAATGGCATCAAAAGTGATTGGTTTTAACAATGCCAAATGAGTCAAAATTAGCAAGGGATGGCAGTAGAGTTGGTTGACACATATGGTTGGAGATATGGTAGCAGAACTTTCAAAGGGCCATTGATGCATCAGTGTCTGTAAGAGGAGTGAGAATTGATACCAAAATTACATCTTTGCCCAGAGACTTCTCCGGGATGTAAAAAAAGAAGGAAAAGAAAAATGTCAGATCTCTGTGGAAAATCAGACAGAACAGGAATACCTAATAAAAAATATACCAATGGCTGGGCATTTTCATTTCTTGGAAGAGACACCAGGTTTTCTTCCTCTTATGGGGTGAATATTTGGCAAGTTGCACTATCTTGCTTAAGAGTAGTAATTACTCATTAAGTAATTTGAGTAAGTAAATGAAATATTCACATTCCTAGTTTGCTTTCAGGCAATAAGTTCCTTATCAATATTTACTTCCTCAGTATTCACAACCACTTGCAGTAATTTGCAGTCCCCTCAAGTAAACAAAAAATAATAGAAAATATTATTCTAACAATTTTTAACTACTGTGCAACTTATTCTCCTCTTTCAGAATTCATTTGCTACACTTTAATTATACTCCTCTACTAAAATGTGTTTCAAAGCACTTCATACAAAGGCTAAGCAAAAAAACATCCTAAACGTGTGCCATTTATTGTCACAATCTGTCAACTTGTTGTGACAGGCGTAACAGATTGGTAGCAAAAGCTGAGCAGCAAAGGCTGGCTGACTGACTTTTGTTTTAATAGATGATACTCTTTCTTGGCTACATTTTTAAGAGTTATCAGAACTAGAAAGACCATTTTCAAAATAATTTAAAACTTAAAGCTGCAATGTAAGTAGTGCTGCAGTCTTGGGGAAGAGGCAAACCATAGCTTTATCATCCACACAAGGCTGTAGAGGAGACATGAACTTACTTGCTTGCATGCAGGAAACTTGGGATGCAGATTTCTACGTGATTCATTACAGCCTGATTGATAATTTGAGTCAGGGCTGGGCTGAAGATGATGACACTGAGTCACTGTTAAAAATCAGTTTCCCAGCTTCTCCTTCTGAAGGCAGTCTGTCAGGGCTTGGCCAAGAAATGAGATCACTGTTCTCATTTCCTGCGCTGTGAGGTGTGGGTTTGGAGTCATAGAGCCATAAAATATCCTGAGTTAGAAGGGACACACCAGGATCATCAAGTCCAACTTCTGACCCTGCACAGGACACCCCAAGAGTCACAGCATGTGCTTGAAAGCACAATCCAACCACTCCCAGTGGAGGCATGGATAGGCTGGGGAAAAAAACCCCTCAGTATTAGATACATATCCCTTTGTCAAAGAAGAGGCACTTTAGGTATCACTGCACAGCTGAAGTGCTCAGACAGACATAGGCCCTGCAAAAAATCACTATTTTACTCAAATGTATGGAAACCATGAACCTGGAAACTTCTTGCTGGGAAACAGAACTGCTAGTAAGAAGTTTCTGGAAACAAACTGTCAGGCAGCCTCTCACTGGCTCTGCTCATGACTTTAGCACCATCAAAGGCCAAATCCATCAGAAATTAGTCCATAACCATGAAGATCTTAGCCAAAACTCAAAATACCTCTAAAAAGGTCTGGAAATGTGTAAACCAGTACAGTCAAAAGCATACAGAGTGCATTTGAAAGACATCAACAATATCTCAGACAACCAATTTTCCAGAATTCACTAGCCACACACTTGACTCCACCAATAATAACCAGAGACTGAAGCAAGATCAAAACAGTACTAGAGGTAAATCTCACAAATCTGGTTTTTGTTTTCCTGCAAAAAATAGCAGCCAAATAGATTAAAGATTAGTACAGTTCATAACAAAAAGCCATTATTATAAGTTGAAAGTGTACAATACCTCTTAAAATGCCACTGTACAGTAAACACTGTATTTATACATTGTGACAATCATTTAATCAGATGGCAACATGACGAAGATGGATCAATTAGTCATGCAGAGGCTGTACTGGAACCAGGGACCATGAGAAGACTTAAGAACAGGAGATAGAAATAAAAGCTGCATATAAAGATAATCAAGCAATCATGTCTGTTTTCATCCAGTAGAAAGAAGTGTGAGGATAGAGGAGACATTTTTATCTTGTGCTGTGCAAACATCACAAAAGATACTTTAAAAGAAGAAAATTACTTCCAAAAATGCTGTGAAATTCCACAATTCAAGAAAATGCCTTTCAAGTATCCTATTCTAAGCTTAAACTTAAAATAAATATAACAGCAAGAAGTCACAAAACGCTATGAAAAGATGTAACCAAACGGTTTAGGGTTGTCTGCATGATGGGTTGGGGTTTTTTGGGTTGGTTTTTTTTTTTGTTTTTTCTGGACCCCAAAGCCAGGCAAAAGCCCAGCCAAGGCAGATAAAGAGAAAGGGAAAATAATTGTCTGACTAATGTACTTTCCACACTCAGTAGGGAACACCAAAAGTTGTTGGGTGCTCTTCTGTAGCTGAAGACACATGTTGGTACTTCTAATGGTGCACAAGGTACCACTGGCATTTATATCCATCCCCCAGGAAGGCTGACAGCACCCTCTACAGTACTTCTACCTTGCACAAAGCCCTTCTTAGGTCACAGCCACAGCTGTCATCAAACTCTTGAGTTTTTCTCACTAACATCACACGGAATCTGGAGTCAAGTGTCCAGAAGAGGAAAATTAGAAAAATAAGGCATTTTAGATCTCTAAAATGTGCTAAAATGAAACAAATATTCCTAACATTCCTATAAGATGTTTTACTTCAGAAGGAGTGACTTATCTAGAATTGCCTCTACTCTTAACTCATGTCTTAGGAAAACTCTGCCTTTGACTTTAAAAGAAATACCTGAAAGACTTTTAGAATGTTTTTCATTTTTATTCCCATGTATTAAGCCGCTCACAAACTCTGTATCAACAAAAATGCCGTTCTACAAGACAGTTCACAAAGTCTGTAGAAATAAAATAATTCACTAGTAAATCTGACAGACTCCGTCAGAAAGTTTGTAAGTCCATTTCACTATGTCTGATATAACTTTGTACATGCAAATTCTCACTTATATGCCATTCACTGAAAATTCACAGAAGCAGTTGCTTCACAAAAGAAATTATGAGATGCAGTTCAAAAGTTATACTGCTGTTCAAATGTCCTGTTACCATCATGAAGTTTTCTGATTCTGTTCTATATGCTACATTTTCCACTGGAGACTTACCCTGGAGCCATAAAAGCTGCAAGGCTGCCAAAGGAGTTTCCACATCAGCAGGTCTTCAGAGGAAACCTAAATGTTGTTTATATACATAGTAATGTGTAGTCAGAATCAGACAGAACACATTGCCCAAATTTTGTCCATGCTTTCTTATTTTCATCTCTAGAAAGTATGATGCTGTGAGGTTCAACTCAAGGCATGAATGCTGGTAGTGTGTTTTCAGAAGACAGATGGCTGAAAAATTACTTACCCTGTCCTGATCTGCCTCTCTTCTCCTGAAAAAAAATGGTAATTTCTTCAGCTCTACAATATTCCCAGTGCGTATAGATGCATGAAAATAGCATACTTCTTGAGAAATTCTATTAATCAGAGATGCAATTTGGATTTTAAATAAAGCTGTCTTTAGAAAAAAGACTGGAAATTCGATTTTTTTAGTCCCCTACAAAAAACAGCTCGTGCAAAGCAAATGCCCGCAGATATTACCAAAGTTTAATCTTGGGAGATATCACTTTGGATTCTATTATGAAAAAGAAAATATAACCAGTTGGGTTATTATTACTCTGTTTATTCTCAACTGCTCTCTGCATCTTCAGTTTCATAGAACGGTTTGTGCTTGAAGATCACCTATTTCCAATGCCCCTGACATGGGCAGGGATGGCATTCACTAGATCAGGTTGTTCAGGGCCCCATCTAACCTGGCCTCAACCACTTCCAGGGATGTCGTATCCACAGATTCTTTGGGCAACCTGTTACAGTGCCTCACCATCCTGTGAGTAAATAATTTCTTCCTAATATCTAAATTAAACAGCCCTCTCTCAGTTAAAAACATTGCCCCTTGTCTTGTTACTATCTGCCCATACAATAAGTCCCTCTCCCTCCTTTTATGCACATAGAGAATTTCACAGTTGCAGAGCAATTAAGCTGTACTTCTGATATATCTGTGTACTTCAATATAAATAAAAGGAAAAAAAACTGCCTGAGCAGATGAAGCAAAAGTACATTCAGAAGTGAATAAGCCATAGCATGGACAAATTTAAAGTAAGAAAGACCATGGAAAAACAGGTGCAGGAAAGTTCACCATTGCAGAGACATTTACTTCCCTGTCCTTTTTAGTCAAGCTGAAAGCATAGCAGGGCTGACACTAAGCTGTTCTTCTAACAATTTTCTAGATTCTCCTGTTAGACCACTGTTACATGGTACTGGCAATGTAATATTTCAGGACCTGGAAGCAGAGCAGCACTCAACCAGACTCAAGGTATGCAGCACAAAGCTAAGGTAACTGGAAGCTAAACCAGTTTGCACCTCCACCAAATACTGGCAAGTGCCAATAGCTGGCTGCATGGCTGAGGAGCTGGGAGTCTGGGCACAAGGACAAACCAGTGGGGCTGAGCCGATGCAGGGCTCCCAAGTGACGGGGAGCTCCTGGCACCCCAACACCACAACCCCAGGCTAATGGCTGCACCATGCCAGAGCTGGACATCAGTGTAGGCAGACAAGAACTGGGGAGAAGGCTGGATTGCAATGTCCTAAGGGCCCTGACATTAACTTCACAAGATTCATACTCTGTCCATATTGCCCATCTGATCAAATACCTGAGATGTCTGGGGAACCTACAGAACAAATGGAAAAGGTGCTAAAAGGAGAAAAGGATTAATAAAGAGGAGAAGAAAGAGCAGAGGAAAAAATGCCAGCTGTATGGCTCTTAGCCATTTTGTAGATATGTTGCTAATCATTGATAAAATTTATTATTTTTTTGAGCTTCCATTATGATGGAACTGGAACTGATCATGATACTCTAATTGGTGACAACAAGGCATTCTTACAAGAAACTATCTCTGGCAGCTGTAGTTACAACACAGATAATATGCTGCATACTATTTCAACACGTCTGCTCAGTGCTGTGTAGGAGATGAGATCATTATTCACCTGTTTGGCCTGTGGGACAATACCTGTAGGGGCATTCTGTGACAGCAGCTTGTTCTTTGGCAATCTTCATTGTGGTGCTGGCTGTTTCCTGCACAAGGCTATTTTCTGACTGTACACTGTCTTCCATCACGGCTCTGTAGCAATCAATACACCTCTGCAAAAAGACAGCAATAGCACAATTAACTTCTGACAATTCTGACATGTTGAAACAAGGATTATTAATATTCCCAAGGATGATCACTCCAACCTAGTTTAGCCAACCAGCCAGTGTAAATCTGGCATTAATAGCAAACCTCACAGAAAGCAATAGAAAATTTGGAATCAAAATAAAATAAATTGGTGGTATTTAATCATACTTTGGAACGTTGAAATTCTTGCATTCATTTTAAAGTGGGCAACGGCATCTAGTGTGTAATGATGACAGTGTAACAAATCTCTCTCTGAAACTGAGATGCCTGCGTAAAAGGCTGTGCCATTAAACAACATGAGGTCCTTTTTGTGGCTGAACTCTGTAGTTCACTTTTTTTCTTTTCCTTTTTTTCCTTTTTTTTTAACTGGGACTATTTAATCCAATTGTTTACTATGACCTAACTCATAGCAAAGGTAAAAGAGTCCTACTGAGTTTTCTCTGCCTCTACTTGCCATGAAAAATGTAGAAATTTCCTTTTTCTTTCTTGAAAGAAAATGAACAATATAAAGGAATTGATAAAATCTGTTTCCACTCACTAATGCCTCAGCCTAAAATTACAGGTTTCTTCTGCAACGATCTTGGTGATGTGGTTTGGAGCACAGGTGGTTGCCATGAAGAAACACCTATAGCTACAGGTAAAGCAGTAGAGGTTGCCTGTGCAGGTTACCTGAACACAGCTCAATCACTAGCTTGTGATGGTCCTCTGTATTTAATCATCTGTGTGATTCCTGCAGAGTTTTACCTGTAGCAATTGAAACAGGAGTTCTGGAAATTAATTATTACAAAGGAAGACTACCTGAGGAAAACAGCAAAAAAAGACTAACAGTTCAATACAAGCTTCATAATGACTATGTATCTCAAGATTCAGCAGGATGTTGCCTGGTCTGTGTAAAAAAATGATAAATGAATGCTATTTAATATTTTGCTTGAACAGTTTTCCCATTCAGAAAACTATCTGAAATACAATAATGAGAAAAGCAGAACTGTGAAGCACTTTATAAGGCTGATTACCTTTCTAGGACATATAATCTGATACATGCTTTGTTTATCTAGAGTAAATTCAGTAGTTGAAAAGATTAATTTAACCTATTTTATCCTACTTATACATACTCTCACAGAGAAAGTAACTTACTTTTTTTTTTTCCTTATTGACTCTTGCACAACAGCCTGCAATACACCACCAAAAGTAAAATGACTTTTCTAAATTTAGTAGTTCACAAGTCTTACAAGACACCAATCCATCCAGTGGTTTGTTGCTTGGGGTTTTTTCCTTCTTTTGTATATCCAAATAAAATAGGAATGCATGCAGGAGATGCACAGTATTTGCTTTTACTTTTGTCCTCTCCAAGGGTACAAGAGGCATCTGTCAGCTTACTTGTGCTCTACCCCATACTCTCACTCCCTCTCTCCTCATAAACAATGCATGCAGGTGAGCATACACACACATGTGCATGTATATATATTCATTTTTCACTCTTCAGCTAATGGACAAGAAACTGCTATGACTTCAAGGCACTCTGTTTTGGAGGAGCTGTGTGACCTGGTTCATGTAATTTGCTGAGGATTAAATTTACCATCCCAGCTACACACACAAGGTGAATGATCTTCAAAAAAAAGTTATGCTCTGTGTGTCTTTTTCCCTATGCATTTGATGTTCATCTCAATGCCTTGGACAGCAGCTTGTCACTTAGTTGTGACTTGTTCTGTGCATAACACACTGGATGGATATCTGATCTCTAATGACTACAGGTTTTCAAAAGATAAACGGTATTTTTGTCACACACACTGGTTCATATGTTATTCATCGGGACTAAAGACTAACTTAGATGTGTGGTTGGTCATTCCACACCTTGGGCAAAAAATTCTTCAGGATTCAGCATTCCAAAGTATCCTAAGAGGGGACTTTTCCTCAGTCCTTGCTAATAACAAAAGGCTTGCTTCAGTTAATTTAGTTCCCCTTTTGGAGACCACTGACAACGTACCTAGATAAGCAGGCTGCCTAGCTAGGCTTGGGATGTTTCCAGGTCTTCTGTCACTCCATGGCAAAGGCCATAAAACCTGTTGAACTGCAGATAGTTCCAGCTTGCTGGAAACTGACACTTGAAACTTCTTAAAACTGAGGCACTGAGCATCTGTGGCACTGCTGATGATTCATCTACCAGTAAAATGCTCAATAGATATGCATGACAACTGCAGCAGCCATTTTCTGCAGCCACCGTTTGGATTCTGGTCCAGTTTGGAAATAGAAGCATGCTTCATCCCTGCAGTTTCCCTTCAATGTGATGAACCTTAGAATCGCATTTGAAGCACAGCAGGTGGGTACCAAAGGAGGAGGCCCATGCAGAGCACCCTGGTTTATTATGCATTTCTGACAGGATGAACTGTAAACAAGATCCCAGGCCTACATGAGTAACCTCTGCATGCATGTACAGCAAGATCACTCTGGTGGGTTTATCTGCTCTCATTGTGTCTTCTGAGGTTTCAAGTTACCCCTGTGTGAGAGACTGGAGAAAATCATTACTTGCTCAAAACAACCAAAGTGTGTGTCTGTGTGGCAGGGTGGCAAGGCAAGCTCTGCAGAAAGTGGGATGATGCACTTCTCCATATCCCACCTCCCCGGAGCCTCTAGTCCAGCTCTAGAATAGTTATCAGCCATTGGCACACCTGAAGCCCATGCGGAGGGGAGGGTTCCAGGAGGCCAAAGCAGATAAAAGCAGTTCCACAAACATTCTCTCCCTGACTTCTTCTTCTTGAAATCAGGGTAACTTAAAGTTGGATGGGTTAGAGTTTGCTAAGTCAACGTCTTGTGAAATGCTTTATGTCAATTGAATGTTTTAAAATTTGCCAGGTACCCTTATTTTCTAAAGTTTGCCTGTAAAACATTGTTTAACCTCCTGAGAACATTGTGTTTCTCCCACATGCCGGTATCAGGGAATAAAGAAACTTAACCTTAAAGAAACACATCAAGAGAGTCCAGGGCCTTACATACCAGGTCTGGTAGGTAAGACATCTTCTTCCCAAAAGGCACCTGGAAAACAGGCAGAATATCCAGGGAAAGTCAAATAGCCCTGGATAAGGTTATGTGGTTTGCTAAATCCAACACAACTGCTGGGTGAAGTCTTGTCTAAGCCTACAAAACTATGCCAGGGGAACTCTAGAAGAGGATTGATAAATCTCATTTCCTACCTTGAGCTGATTAATGCAGCTCAGTCCTTGTCCTGGTTTTGGCTGGAATTTGAGTAGATATTTTTTGGAAGCAGGTACAGCACTGTGTTTCAGATTCTGTATAAGAATGATGCTGGTAACATACTGATGGTTTGGTTGTTGCTAAGAGTGCTTACTCTGATCCAGGGACTCTTCAGTGGCTCATGCTCTGCCAGTGAGGAAGTGCACAAAAATGCGGAGAGGAGCACAGCCAAAACAGGGGACCTGGTCAAATGGATGTTCCACAAAATAGAACGTCAGTTTGGCATTGGCCAGCAGATGGTGAGCAATTGTATTGTACGTTATTTATTTTCCTTTGGTTCTCTCTCTCTCCCTCCTTTTTATTACTATTACTAATACTACTATTAGTAATATTTTTATTCCAGTGCAATTATTAAACTGATAACCAAAAAGATTCACTTTTCTTTTTCCCCCCAGTTCCCCTCCCTATGCCACTGGGGTAGGGTGTTGTTGAGTAAGCAGCTGCACGGTAGTTAGTTGCCAGCTGGGGCTAAGCCCCAATGCCTTCTCTACACACGTACAATTCTTAGTAGCAGCTGACACCCAGTTACACTGCTTACTCACACTATGCAGGTAGGTGCAGTGGGAGTGATGAGCTGGTTTACACAAAGCAGCACTGGAAAGCAATGGCTGCCTGTAGCACACTTGTTTTTCTCAGTTGTGCTCACTGCCCTGGACACCCTTCACATTTTAATGGCAATTTCCTAGTAACGAGTGTCATGAAAAACAACCAAATGAGGTTTCACACACTGTAAATGTCTTTTAAGTATTGAGAATATTTTCTGACAGCTTGCTCCTTTCCAGTGTTTGCAGCAGATCCCATGCAGCATGCAGTGCCTGAGACCTCAAAAGCAGATTCCCAAGGGACTCCTGGGTGGCGCAATGTTTGCTCTCCCAAAACAGAGAAGCAACCCTGCAGTTCTTTTTTCCTCATTGCACTGACATTTTTAAGCTGAACAATTGCCTGATCACTGTGGCCAAGACCATGCCATCTCCCACCAGGCCTTCTCCATTCCAAACCAGCAAGTCTAGGGCATCTTTCCTAGTTGCCTCTCTGAGTACTTATAACACAAAGTTCTTTCTCACAAACTAGGAATTTTTCAAATCTGCTCACCACAGCAGGAGGCATTTCCAGCTGGCCTCTAGAAAGTCGAAATCTGCCATAAGGACAAAGGCTGCTGATCCAGAAGATGTCTCCTAATTGCATGTTAAATTAACTTTTCAGCACTAGCAACCTGGCTGGGCAACTGATAAAAGACATCTGCTTTGTCTCCCATCTCTTTGTCCCCACCCAGAGACTCCCAACCACATCATCACCAACTGTAAGGGCTGTATCAAACATATCCCTTCTATTTACTGCAACAGCTCCACCTTGCCCTGCCCTCTCCTCAATAGCCTGTGCCCTCCACCCCAGCACTCTGGGAGTAGAAGTCCCACTTATGCCAAGGATATCCCAGCTCTGTGAATGGACCAAGGCTTCCCAGTCAAAGGCACTTGCAGCAACAATCCCTGAGCCATCTGCCAGGGACACCCCAGACCCTAAGCTCCTGCCCTGCAGGAGAATTTGCAGAGGCTGTCAGGGCTAAGCAGAACAAAGGGAGTCACCACATTAATTCATTCCCAGGAGATGCCACAGAGCTCTTAGCAGCCAATAGCCAGAATGGAGCACAGCAAGCCCACCACTATAGCTCACACCACATGGCCCCTGGGCCTCCCAGTGCCCTGACTCCTTCAGACATTTGTGCTCCCTGAAACCTAATCCCATGGAAGGGACCAACCTGACCCCTGCAGCCCAGAGATGCTGCCAGGGGCAAGAGTGGAGGTGACTGACTGTGGAGGGGACTCCTGATTTCTCTCTCGGGCTCAGCCAACCTGGTTGGGCAGGAGCAGCCCTTCTCCACAGCCTGGGCACTTCCAGGTGATGAAGACCATGGTGAGACAAGCTGCCCCCTTCAGCCCCTGGATAACCACAGCGGAGCAGAGACCCACCTGCAGGCTGTGGAAAAGCCCAAATCTGGAGCAGGTAGAGATGCCCTGATGGAAGCTACAGCCCATGGAGATCTCACACAGGAACAGGCTCCTGTCAGGAGCTGAAGCCTGTGCTTAGGAGCACATACAGGAGCAGGTTTCCTGGCAGCTGGAGCGATCTGTTTCAGAAGCACTGCACACCTGTAGAAAGGGCCCATGTTAGAGCAGAGGAACACTGTAAGGAATAAGAAGCAGCAAGAATGTGAAGGACTGAACACAATACCCATTCCCCATCCTTCTGCACAGCTGGGGAAGAGGAGGTAGAAGTCTGTATGAAAGAGTGAAGTTGAGAAGGGAGGGGAAATTTTTTTTGTCACCACCCAGAGACTCCCTCATTTGCCTTTGTTTCTTATTCCGCTACTAAATTTTTCACTGGCAATAGAATATATTAATTTTACCCAACTCTATTGGGCTAGTGACAGTACTCTACCTTGTCCTTGCCTCAACCCAGTTTTCCCATCTTACTTTCTCGCCCATCCTGTGGAGACAGTAAAGTCTGTCTTTCAAGAAAGGAAAGTGACAGAACAGCTTGGTGACTACCTGGCAAGCAACCAGCCAAGGTCAAACCCATAAAACTCAAGGAGGTAGTGCAGGAGACAGAAAAGGTATCCTCCTCATTCAGTGCTCAGAGCTACTGCTGTGCACACAGAGAAGGGCCAAACCAGGAAAACAAAACCCTGCACATACCTGCAGAAGGACACCTAGGATGTGCTGAGCTGGGTGAATGTTGGTTATTTCAAGGAGGTCAGGAGGAAGAGTTTTATTGCCAAGGCTAGACAAGACAGATGTTTTTCAAGTATGCAGCCATAGGATATAAAGAAGAAAAAAAGACTTCTGGAAGGCTGCACAGCTATAGAATGCAAGGCAGAATGCACAGGCATCAATAAGGGAAATTAAAAAAAAAAGATATCTGAAAAAAAAATGTTCCCCAAAGGAATACTCCTATGTTAGGCCAGGTCAGAGCGGCCACCCAGCTTTTGGGAAAACTCAAAACTGAACCAATCCCAGGCAATCTGATCAAAGTTCCTGCTTTCAGTGAAGGCTTGTACCAGCTGATCTCCAGACAACCCTTCCAACCTGAAGTACTCCTGACTGCAAAAATATCCAATGGTCTGGATGCATGAGACACTCAAAACCAAAAGAAAAAACTCCATTTGCAAAACACACAGTACATATGCAAATATATTTAAAAAAAACAACCAAAAAAACCTTATTGCTTTATTCAGATTTTGACACAGCTTACCTTAAAATTACTCAAAATCATTTGAGAATTTCTGTAGAAATCACTGACTGCTTTTCAGCAGAGATCAGCTTAAACCAGAGATTGAAATGATGCTGGAATTCAGACTGAATCACTTTTTATGAACTAAACAACATTTTCCTGGTCTAAGAAGAGTAATCCCCATAAAATGCATTTCCAGGCCCTTGCTTTGGGCTTATTTTCTATTGTTTGGTTTACACAAACTTTGAAATACTCTGTGGATGACTTCATGAAATTAAAACTCCCAAACAGTCCTCCAACAAACTTTCAGAATTACAGACTAGCAATACTCTATCTTCTTCGACTTAAAAGTGCATACACATCCAAAAGTTTTATACATTTCCTAGACATCTTTTTAACAGACAGAAACCCTATCAGACAGTTTCCAAGGGGAAAAAGAAAGTAGTTAAATTCACAGTTTTAACAAGTGTTCCAAGGAAAGCCTACTACATTTTTTCTTCTGGGAAATCAAACCACGAGGATCTGTTGACAAGTCTCTTTGGCAGTCTCAGTATCAATGGCTCTCTCTCTGGACACTCTAGGAAGGAAGTCCTGGGGGAAGGCAGTTGACTGGAAGGCGCTGCTGGTGCTTCCTGAACATAACTGGTTACAGTTTCTGTGTGAGAGGTGTTACTGCTGGTATTCACTGTGGTAACACTCTGATCAGCTGCTGTTTCTTGAAGTTTGACATCAGCATTTCTAACGCCACCATCTAAGTTTTCCCCTGTGGCAGGGATACCATACTTTTTGTCTACTTCTCCAGTCTCCTCACATCCTGTCCTCCTCAGAAAAGAAGATGGAGACTCACTTTCCCTCTCATTTATTTGAGTTGTGCCTGTCCATGTAATACTGCTGTCCCATTCGGTGCTTTCTGGTTCCTTGCTACTATCACTATCAATTGTAATCACCACTGGAGAAGAATGCACTGAGTTACTCGTGTGATGTTTCCGGTGTTTCTTCTTATGTTTCTTCTTTTTCTTTTTAAGATGCCTTGTTGTGTCTGTTGCTCTTCCTTCGTACACTATCTCCACACTTGGACTCCTCATTTTCTTCTTCCTTTTCTTACGCTTTGTCTCACTGCTTGCACGATTATCTGACAGGCTATCTTCATTTTTGCAGCAGTCACCAAATTTTGAGGAAGTTTTCTTGGACTCATTTTCTCTTTCTAGACTTGTGCTTTCCATGAATGCATTCTCCAGATGGCGAGTTTTGTACTTCCTTTTTCCACCAGGCTTTTCACTTTTCATTCTGTCAGCTCCTCCAGAAGGAGTCCTTGATCTGTTGCTTGACCGACTCCTTGACCTGCATCTTTCATAACAGTAATAGTGTCTCTCATGGAGTCCCCTCTGGCTATGCAGATCTGTCCTCTCAATAAATGATCGTATCCTGTATTCTGGACTAGCAGATTGCCGCGAATAAAGAGTATTAGACCGGGTCCTCCTTCTACTGGAGGATTCATAGCTGTCTCCAAACACCTTTCGACTACAGAAAGCAGAACCCCACTGGTGTCTACTTTGATAACTGTCTCTTACATAATAGCGATCACTGTCTCTACTTCTTGATCTCCTTTTACTGTGGCCTTTGCTCCGTGAACGTGATCTGCTCACTTCTCTGGATGGAGTGCTCTCACCACTTAGAGAGCCCCTCTGGCTTTTCAGAGAGGCTCTGGTGTCATGAGCCCTTGATCTTCTGCTGCTTCTTTTGCTCCTATGTTTGCTACTATCTCTGCTTTTCGATCGTCTCCGTTTAAGCTGGCTTTTGCTATGGTGCTCCCTTCTAGACCGATGGCCATGACTGCCTCTACTGTCCCGTGAACAGGACTGTGGGCTTCTAGACTTTCCCTTTTTAGACAATCTGTGATTCCAAGGTGAGCATACTGTGTCACTCCCTGGTGAGGGGCTCCAACTCAACTCTTGTGGAGGCAGATCTTTTCTTTTACATTTGTTCTTCTCATCCTCTTTGGATTCCATCTTCTCAACTGCAGGAGATAAGCAGCTTCTACAACTTCCCACATCCTCCCTATATGTTGGGGAATGTGGTGAGACGCTCCTGCTCGGTTCACTGTCACTCCAGCTGTGACACTGGACTGGTCGCTGTTTCTTGACATCTTCCCTTTTCTCTTCCTTGATGGACTCCTCAGAGTCAGAGGACAGCTCAACCACTTCTGGTGTCCTCTCAGCTAACGGCTTAACGTACCCGACAATGACACAATTGTCTGAGGAAGAGCCGCTGTCGTTTGAGTCCGCGTTAGCCTCTAACTCCGTCTGCAGCTTGGTTCTTCGGCTCCCTGAAGCAGAGTCCTCATCAGAACTTTCTGACGACTCCAGAGGAGAAGCTATGGTTGCACGAACCTCTTCTGAAATGGAATAGGAAGGCCCTGGAGTTTCATCATCCCACGGGGCCTGACCAAGACCAGGTACAGACAAACTATGATCTGGCCCTTGCGGGTACGCCACATCTGGAGATATTGTAATAATTGATGACTCTGAGTGGCTTCCTTCCTCGTACGATGGTGCAGGACAGTCATAATTGGCGTGCTGATCGTACGCTTCTAAGTTAAAAGGACAACGAGCAAAACTGATGAATTCGTGCAGGAAGTGCTCTGTGCGATTCAGCAGAAAGGGCTTCAAATCATCAGCAAAGGCCTGACTTTCCAGATCGTATCTGGTCACGTTACTCATGATTATGTGCTGCACGATATTGATCAGAGACCCGTGGGCACCAAACAGGACCGTGAGTTCTCGCTTCAACCAAGGAACCAAGCGGTGAAGGCAAGCAGGGTTGCGGCGGAAGAACTCCGCCGAAATCTCCCGGTATCGGCCGCCGTCCTGAATGCTGCGGATGCGCACGCCGGTGCGGTACAGAGCCCTGCGGAAGGTGATCATGTCCTCCTCCTGGATCTGCCGCAGAGATCTGCCCTCTGCGCTAGCCTTTCTCCTGGAGGCCAGCCTCCTGATCATCTGCTGAATCTCTCTGTGCCTGTGTCGCGCTGGCTCGCTTGACAGCCCTTCAAACAGCATCCCGTTATCCGGAGGGGACGGCATCCTTCGGGAAGGGGAACTGCGCGTGCGGCGTTCCCTCGTTAAGGTCGTGCGATAACGAAACCTCCGGCCATCGGGGCTGGCAAAAGAGCTCGTTTCTAAAGGGCTGAGTATGTACTCCTTGAAGTCATCTTCAGCACGAATCGTGTGGAAAATGGAAAAAAAGGGCTGCTTGCAGAGTGGGCATTCTGCTTTGTTTTTCGACCATTCTTGGACGCAGCGGAAGCAGAACCTATGCAAGCAGCGATCTAGATATGCAACGTTGTCAAACCTATCCAGGCAGATGGGGCACTTGGAGTCGGGGGATGCATCTGTCGGCAGCTTGCTGGTGCTGGCTTTTGGAGAAAAATTGCTACCTTCTGCAAACTCCTTATCTGACGTCATGTTCTAGAAAAGACAGAGACAGAAGACCATTGCTGTCACAGAGAGACAAAAATCTTACTCTGTAGATGCAGAAACCCATAACAATTGCTTTTACAGTTGCAAAACCCAGCAGTGGCTCTGAGAGAATGCTGAACAAAGAGGCAGCATGACTTAACTACTTTGTTTGATTTCTCTTCACAATGAGAACTAGCTCTTCAGTGCTGGCAGTTTTAACAGCACTCAAATCACGCTGGCATAGATGAAGGTAACAGGCAGGCCTGTCTTCTTTCCCACTCTGAAATAACTCTTTTGATGTGGTCAGTAAATTTTTTATTTACATGGTATCCTCCAAAACATAGCTTAAAAAAATCTAGCATTTACATATGAAAAGTATGAGAACAGTTAGTTCTGACTTTAAAACAAACCAGCCAAAAGAAGTAACTGGACTTGAACTATGTTATCACCTTCCAAGTTCTGCTGGACCTGTTCTGCTCCTGCACAGTCTGCCCCTCTTTGTTGGGCATTCATGCTGGATCACACACAGCTTGTTGGACAAGACAATCTCCAGGGATGTGTTCCTGCCAAAATAAGTATTTTTTTACAAGACTGAAGCAGAAACAACCAGATGTCATGCTGAAGTGCACACTGCCTTTTATCTAGTCAGGTTGTTACGCTGTTTGCCTGAGATAGTAAATTTTCTTCAGTGACTGGTCTGGGGCTGAGCTTTGAATTTGTGTTGAACACAGTGTTGATAATACAGAGATATTTTTGTTACTGCTGAGCAGGGCTTACACAGAACTTTTTGTACTTCCATGCTGGTGAGTAAGTTGGTGGAGCATGGGAGGTTGGGAGGAGACACAGCTGGGACAGGTGACCAAAACTGACCAAAGGGACTTCCAGACCATGTGACATTCTCAATATGTAACATGGGAGAAAGAAGGAGGAAAGGTGAGACATTAGAAGTGATGATGCTTGTCTGCTCAAATCACCATCACACATGATAGGGCCCTGCTTTCCTGGAGATGGCGTGCGTATCGGAAAGCAGTGAATTAATTCCTTGTTTTGCTTTGGTTGTGTGTATGGCTTTCGGTTTCCTTATTTAACTGTCTTTATCTCAACTGATGAGTTTTTCAGCTTCTACCCTTTCGATTTTCTCCCTGATCTGAGGGAGCGTGCGAGTGGCTACCTAGTGCAGCTGGCTGCAGTGAAATCACAAGACATGTTAAACATGATCAACAAAAAATCAATCTATTTAAAAGTTATTTTAAGTTTTGGCGTTACCCTAAGGCATTACAATACAGTGGAAATAAGTTACCACTCTACCTCAAAATCCATCAACCCGTGTTTTGCAGCCTGTCTGGCAGCAGGCCTTTACCGCCGGCAGGAACCCGGGGGATGTGGCAGCAGCAGCGCTGGGGTGCCAGGGGCGCAGGCCGGGCTCAAAGAAGTGGCTGCGCACCTGCGGGGTGAGCGGAGCCTNGCTGCCCGCGGGCGCGGAGCTGAGCCGGGATCTGCCGGGAGCGAGGCCGAGACCGTCGCCGTCACATCCGCGCCCCGCGCAGTGACGCCATTCCGGGGGGCGGAGGCCGGGGAGGCGCCGGCGGGCGCTGGGGTTCCGGCCGGTTCCGCCGGCTGCTGCGGGGCGGGCGGGGCAGCGGCAGGGCTGGGCTGGGCTGGCGATAATGAGCAGCCCCGGGGAGCAGCTCGGGGCGGCGGCGGCCCCTGGGGAGTAAAAGCGAGGGGAGTCGCGGCGGTGGCGCTGCCGACGCGGAAGGCGCTTTGTTCCGCAGGTGGCTGGCGTGGTGGTGCAGCTGGGGCTTCGTTCCCTAGGGGCGCGGGTGGCCCCTGCGGCCGCTGGAGTGCCGCTTCCTGACCCTGCCTTAGGCAGTGGCCGAGCCCGCCGGCGGCGCCAGCGGGCGCTTGGCACTGTCTCCGAGAGTGCAGAGGAATCCATAGAAGGCTGGAGAAGCCGTGGGATTGGTTGGGCAAGTAAAACATAAATAGACGTAGGAAAGAGGAGATAGATAAAGTATAAGCCGTTATGAGGAAACAGAAAAATAACTGTCCCTACTGTTTTTTACAAGTTTTAGGTAGAAGTGTGCAAAGGACATGGGCAAGGCCTGCTGTGCAGGCTGCCACAGGTGGGGCACAGCCTGCCACAGTGCCTGCATGTATTACTATCAGGACTTGTGTAAAACACAAGCACAACCAGCCCTGTCCCTTTTCTTACCCACAGTCAGTATGGACTAAAATTTGCAAGAGCACATGTGAATTCACAGATGCCCAGAGTACCAGCACAGTCCTTCTGTTCATGTGGTAACCCTGCCCCATATCCTGAGCCATTTTACTCATTCCCACGCACCAGCTGGTCCTGCTTCTTGCTCAAGAGTAAGTGCTTGCTCTGGCACTTTCCAACAGGTATTCCAGTCCTAAAGATCTCCCCAGGTAGCAGCACCGGCCTATCCTTCATGATCTGACTGGACCCAGAGCCTGCTTCTCACCAGGTAGCCCACTTTGAAGTTTGCTCAGGAGTTACATCCCTGCTCCCAATAATTTTCCCTGGTGTTCACGGCAGATGCAACCTCTCTTGTGTCCACAACAGGCAGCATCAGGCATGTGGGCTGTGACCTGCAGTCCTGCTTTGTGTGTGGGTGCCAAGACTCACTCATTCTACTTGCCTCAGTTGCCCAGTAGGTGCACCTGGGGCACACATACCCATCCTGCCCCAGTGACTGGAGCCACACTGGCACCTGCACCCTTTGCTGGCATCAGGACCATTACCCACTCCCGTTGCAGGCATAATAGGAGGGATTTGCATCTCGAGTAGTTGTACTCTGTCCACTTGGTAAATGCTGTGTGCATGTGTCAGCTCTTAGGCAAGGTGGGACCCACTTGGACAGTTCATCTCTGGGTCATGGAAATGTAAAGGTATACTTGAAAGGCATTCCACGCTCTTCATAGGGGTTTATAATTTCTGAGCTGAAAAGAAGCAATTCTAGAAGTAAAATTGATCTGGTTTGAGGCGCTGGTTTTCTACATGGCTGTGAAGAGCAGAACTCATGTGGCTCCTCTGCCAGTGACCACACAGATTGGCAGCACATCATCCCACATTCCTCTTGAAGCTGGGGAACAATCTTTTCTTGGTGAGCCTGGCCCTCTTTCCTCTGCCATCAGGGCCTCTGGGGTCCCTTGGTCAGCAGCAGGAATTTTCCCTGCCAGCAGCTTTGTTGGGAGTAAGAGTGTGGAGAAGTCTCATGTGTTCCTGAGCAGCAGCCACAGCACTGGCAGTGCCCCCTCTGTTGACAGTGGGATCTGCAGGCCCTGACGAGGGACATCCCCCAGCCCTCTTTCTGGTGTGCCCTGGCACCTCGGACAATGCTCACTCAGGCACAGTGGCAACAGCTCCTGTGGGAAAGGAGGTCAGTGGGAGGTTCAGATTGTTCAATTCCTGAGTTTGTTCAGCATCTCCCATCTTAGCTACATCACCCTGTAAATACATGAAAATTGACATACATACAGCAGTGCTCCTCCAGAGGTTTCTGTGCTGATGGGCTCTGCTTCTCCACTTTCTCTGAGCCAAAGCTGACTGGTTGGATCATTCTTCACTGTCCACACCAGAAGAGCTCAGCTGAAGTGCGCCCTTGTCCTCACTGTGGTGTTGAAGCCTTCGCCAGCTTGCAATTATCCACTCCTTTCCCTGACTAGCTGGGAATCTCCAGCAGCATGACACCAAGAGCAGGAGTCCGAAATAGTCTCTGACCACTGGCCTGCCCCAGCCTGGGTCCTCTTTAGTGTTATCTTCTCAACCTTTGCTTTAGGTTCCACCACTGGTGTGCACCTGCAGCTGCACATGGGCAGGTACTGGTCAGTTCAGGGTTGTGGCCTGCTCTGCTGTAAACCTTCCAAGGGTCACTTTGCAGCCAGCTCAACGGAAATCTCTCTTTTTTGCCTTTGTTCCTTCTGGGCAGCGAGTCTTTGTGATCACGTAGAGATGCTTTACTTCAGAGCTGCCACCAGATGGCAAAATACTCCCCGGCATCCCCTCCAAGCTGGCTTGCCTGCACCGCAGGCTGGAGCCGTACAGGACTATGGGGAAGCAGCAGCAGCAACGGCAGCTGAATTTCTCTCCCTTCGTCTTAGCCTGCTGCTCGGTGTGCATGCTCGGGGATGCTTCTCTAAAAATCTCCGGAGGACCAAGACCGGTCCAGTTTCTCATGTCCCTGATGTCCAAGGCAGAGACTATGACTGCTCAAAAGAGAGATTAAATACTTGATAATGTCCCTGCTGATGACAAGGACCTTGCACAGTGACAGCAAGCTAAGGCAGAAGGAGACCTTTCTCTTTTTATGACATGGCCTTAGCTAACTGAGAAACCTGTGTGATGTTTCTGCATATATTAAAAGAACTGAGAGCCTCACTCAAGAGCTTTTACTTCTGTAGCCTGTCTTGACTATTCTCTGTATCCTCTCTCCTGTACTGCTGTCACAGCTCAATGCTAGAGTAAATGTCAAAGGTCCTACAAACATCTCCAGTTCCACATCCTGATGCTGACCTGAAGTCATGTCAGCATGATGGCAGAAGCAAGAAGCCACTTTTACCTCCCCCATAAGACAGAAGTGGGATTAAAGGCCCCATAGACATTTAGAAGATACCTCCTTCTAGTCTAGTGGGAAGGTGCTGGTTTTGGCTGGGGTAGGGCTAATTTTCTTCACACTATCGGACTGTGATTTGAATTTGTGCTGAAAACTGGGCTGATAACATAGGGATGGGTTTTTTTCCTGCTGAACCAAGGCCTTTGCTACTCCTCACCCACACCACCAGTGAGGATGCTGAGGATGTACAAGGAATTGTGAGGGGACACAGCTGTGACATCTGACCCCAAATGATCCAAGGGATATTCCTATCCCACATCGTATGGTGCCATGCTTAGCATATAAAACTGGGGGAAGAAGAAGAAAGGGGAGGAAGTTCAGTCATGGCATTTGTCTTCCCAAGTCATCCTTACACAGTATGGGCCCCTGCTCTCCTGGAGATGGCTGAACACCTGGTTGCCTATGGGAAACAATGAATTAATTCCTTATTTAGCTTTGCTTCTTTGTGTGGCTTTTACTTTCCCTATTAAACTGTCTTTATCTTGACCTATGAGTTTTTTCGCTATTACCATTCCAGTTCTCTTCCACAGAGGTGTGAGCAAGTAGTTATGGGGTGTTTAGTTGCTGGCTGGGTTAAACCACAACAGTCTTTCTTTGGACGCAATGTGGGGCTCAAAAAACGCAGATTATGATAGACTAGATTGGAATGTGCTAGATGAAACTCTCAGCTGTTTTGGCTGTTAAATTATTAATCAGCAGACTCCAGTGCTTGCCCACAGGGGTCACTTGCCTGATGCTGTATTGCAATCCAGTGCTTGTTGGGGGCTGTTTGCTGTAGTGCTGTGCTTCTTATCTCACTCTGCTGTGCCTGGGAACATTTTGATAACAGCCATGATGTGCCTGGGCTGGCAGGTGGCCAGGGCATTGCAGCTGTCTGCTGCTACACTGGACAGGTTGGAATTCCAGTATGAACTTGAGCCAAAGGGACGTGACCTGTGGATGAGTCCACAGTACAGGGGAAGAGAGTGAGAAGCCCTTTCCCTGAAGAAGAAGGAGAAGCAAGAGGTGGGCCAGGTGATGAAGCAGAGATTCCCCTGCAGCCCATGGTGAAGCCATGGTCAGGCAGGCTGTCCCTCTGCATCCCATGGAAGTCCGTGGTGGACCCTGTAATTGCTATAGCAGGAAACCCTGTTTCTAGCCAGACTAGAAGCAAGGTGAGGAGTTCATTACACTCTTAAACCCTTCAGTCTCGCACAAAATGCCTTTAAATTGTTGTAACCCATTATTTGAGTTTCGCTTACAGGAACTGATGTAATAGAAGCCACATGAACCAATGGAGGACAAGTCTTACAATAAACAGTGCAAATGCAGCAGTGACTTCACCTGCGCTGGCTCTAGGCCACAGTACCACAGCACATCACCTCTTCTCTCCTATCCTGTCCTGAGTGACCAGCAGAACAGACAGAGCCCCAGCTCATGGGCTCTGAAATGAATTCAGCTGACATTCTATGGACACATGTTAACATTTGGTGGGCTTTTGCATGGGGTGTCCATAGACTAAGGAAATTATATCTGTGCATTATATCAAAGGATATCATTCCCTAATGGGGGGTGTCAATGAGATTCTGTTAAGTCATGTAGGACTACAGCATGGCATAAATTGTGTGAAGTAAGGAGTAGAGAATATACTAAGTTTGGCTGGGGTAGTTTTCTTCACAGTGGCAAGCACGGGCCTGTGTTTTGGATTTGCACTTACAACAGTGTTGATAATATAAAGCACTTTCTGAGCAGGGTTTCCACAGAGCCAAGGCCTTTGTTGCTGCTCACCCACACCACCAAGGAGGAAGCTGGGGAGTTGGGAGAAGACAGAACACTGTCAGGACAGCTGGCCTCAGTGGACTCAAGGGGTATCCCACACCCTGTGGTATCATGCTCAATATATAAAACTGGGCGAAGAAGAAGGAATCAAGGCAGAGGGTACTTGTCTACTGAAGTTACTGTTATGCATGATGGAACCCTGCTTTCTTGGAGATGGCTGAACACCTGCCTGCCTCTGGGAAGCGGTGAAGGAATTCTTTGTTTTGTTTTGCTTGTGTGTGTGTCTTTTGCTTTACCTATTAAGCTGTTACTATATCAGCCCATAAGGTTCTTCACTTCTACTCTTCTGATTTTCTCTCTGCTCCTGCTGGAGAGGGAGTGAGCAAGCAGCTGCATAGTACTTAGTTGCCTGCTGGGTTTAAACCACACCTTTAAAACCTAAGTTTTAAAGCCAGTTATCTCATTTTTTAATACACTGACCTACCTCTCTCTGAAAAAGCTGTCTATAAAACTGTTCTGTGACAGTATTCCACCACTCCTTCTTTTTAAAACTCCCTGTTCAGCTTCTGCTTGTGTGCTTGCTCATAGAAGTCAAGAAGCACATAGAAACCCCCTCAACCTGCTTCTGGGATTTAATAAGAAGGCTTTGTCTCAGTGTTTGGTATCCACCATCTTCTCACCCAAGAAGATGCAGTTCAGAGCAGAAAGCTTGTGTTTCCTGTCACATTCAAAATGATGCAGCAAATAACTCTGTTTAGGCAGCATTAAACATTCAGATGACATCACCAGAGATGGCTAAAGGAATATATGCATAATGCTGATGAAATCTCCCTCAGATCTTCTTTTTCTTTTTAATCCTCTTTAATAAAGCATAGCTTATATATCAGAGTAAGACTGGTTTATTAGCCTTCAAGTGGTTTGTCTGTTTAGGTTTCAGGGGGGTTGTTTGGAAAAATTGTGATCAGCATGCTTTTGATTAGCATACCTAAAAGGACTTTCATTTAATGAAATGATTAGTTGATTCACCCAGGTATGCAGCCACAGTAACAGCTGCTTTAATAGAGACAAAAGATTCTCCTTCAAATACAACCTTATGTCATTAACATGAAGCAGTACCCATGGATACATGTTAATTATAAGGTTGATAAGAATATGTAAGGGCAGCTAAACCTGGTGCCAGTAAAAGTTATGGAACAGATTTTCTTGAGTGTGCTCCCATGGCACGTACAGGACAAGCAGGGGATCAGGCCCAGCCAGGATGGGTTTAGGAAAGGCAAGTCTTACTTGATCAGCCTAATTTCCTTCTATGACAAGGTGACCCACCTAGAGCATGAGGGAAAGGCTGTGAATGTTGTCTGCCTGGACTTCAGCAGGGCCTCTGACACTGTCTCCCACAGCACACTCACTCTTGGAAAAGCTGGCAGCCCATGGCTTGGCATCTTCACTGGGTTACGAACTCTCTGGATGGCCGGGCCCAGAGAGTGGTGGTGAACGGTGCTGCATCCACCTGGTGGCTGCTCACCAGGGATGCTTCCCAGGGATCTGTGTTGGGGCCAGTCCTGTTTACAATCTTTATTCATGATCTGGGTGAGGGGATCCAGTGCATCCTCAGTCACTTTGCAAATGACACCAAGTTCACCTGCTGGAGGGAAGGAAGGCTCTGCAGAGGGATCTGGACAGCCTGGATTGACTGGCCAACACCAACTGTATGAGGTTAAACAAGGCCAAGTGCCAGGTCCTGCACTTGGGTCACAACAACCCCGTGCAGAGCTGCAGGATGGGGAGGGAGGGCTGGAAATCAGCCCAGGGGTGAAGGACCTGGGAGTGCTGGTCAACAGCAGCTGAACACGAGCCAGCCATGTGTCCATGGTGGCCAAGAAGGCCAGTGGCATCCTGGCTTGTACCAGCAATAGTGAGGCCAGCAGGACCAGGGCAGTGACTATGCTCCTGTACTTGGTGAATCCACTCTTCAATTTCTGTGTCCAGTTCTGGGCCACTCGCTACAAGAAATGCACTGAGGTGCTGAAGTGTGTCCAGAGAAGGGCAATAGAAATGTAAGTTCTATAGGACAGGCTGAGGGAGCAGGAGTTTTTAGCCTGCAGAAAAGCAGGCTCAGGGGTGTCCTTATTACTTTCTACAGCTGGAGGAGAGGACGCAGCCTCAAGTTATGCCAGGGGAGGTCCATGTTGGATGTCAGGATGGATTTCTGCACTGAAAGGATGGTCAGGCATTGGAACAAGCTGCCCAGGAAAGCAGTGGAGTCA
>VYZP01011756.1:2030-12360 GCA_013400635.1 Hypocryptadius cinnamomeus | reverse complement strand
TGTGACAGTCCTGTATGTTGCCCTTTGAGCAGTATTCACTGAGACAAAGTCTTTTTTTTCATTTGCCCAAAACTGAGAGCATTTTGTAAGACCAGAATTCTTTAACCACTTGGACTTTAAACTCCTGGAATTATTTGTGACAAATTTCAGCTGTTCTTTATGGAAAAGAGTGGGAATATTGGAACAAAGTTGCCCTTTAGCAGCAGCTGTGTTCTCTATTTTTATTCCTTTTTTTTTTTTTTGAGGAGTTTGATATCCTAGTTCCCAACTGCTTCCCTTACACTATTTGCATTATTATCACAGACCTGATGCTGTAGATAAGTTCTAGCAGCTGTTTCCAAAAACTTCAGCTGAACACCTGGCTGACAGGGCTCGCATGTGTTTTGCATCCATGTGAGTAATTATCAGTACATGTCTTATGTTCATACACTTTTAGGAAAAGTGAATAATTTTAAAAGAATTCAAATTATGTTAGCATTTAAAATTCCTGGTAGAATTATATAAAGTCTATCACAAAGTACTGGTGGGGCTCCTAAGATTAATATCTATTTTTCAGATACACTTTCTTTGAATTAAAACAAAACAAACCAAGAAAACAAACAAAAAACCTCAAACCAACAAAGCCATTTAAACTAATGAATTTCATAATAATGGTATTCAATTCTACTTTCATTCCGCAGGCACATTTAACCATCTGTCTTAAATGAGTTTTTCTTTCATTGGCCAATGACTTCAAAAATTTGGAACAAGTGTCTTGAGAGAGTCTTGCATTGATTAAGGTAAGCCATTTGGAGAGACCGCTATCAACTATTTAAGATAAGAAGTGGTTGGTGAATACATGTAAATTCCAGACCCTGTCATAAAAGTTACTTCATTTTTTATCCCTCTCTTGTATTTAATTCAACTTGAGCTCAGTACTACTCCCATTAGGGAGCCAAAAACCTCCCACTGTAGCCATCATCCTGATTATTGCTGATAGTGTAATGGTACTCTTCTCATGATCTGTAACCGAATATAAATGTACTGTGCAAAAGGTTACATCACTTGATGTTTATCTTTATATTTTTCATTTTGTTCTGTTAGTCTCTTTTGAGTTTTATTTCAAATGAAATACTAAGGAAAGGTACCTATTTTCTTGTATATCATTTCATGCCCAGCAAAATACAATCATATTATTTCTGGCAAATAGGTATGATCAGAGCGTAGTACTGAGTTAAATGATTGAAAAATCAAAGAAAGGGAAAAGTTCTCAGTAAAATAAATGGATTCTAAAGGCAAGACTGAAATGTACCACTCTCACGGCATGTTTGCCTTTAGGACTAAAATCCAAAAGATTAATAAAGGGTTCTCATGCAAAGAACTTCCAGGAGAAAGCAAAGTTACTTGCCTATTACATTCCAGAAAAGTGATTTTCACAGGTAATATATTAATTTATTTTTTCTAAGTAAAGGAGGTGACAATATGAGAAGGGAGAAGGTAGATGTGAAATGTGGTTGCCCTTGTAAGAGCAGTGACTAGAGATGGATGTTTGAATTCACTCAAGTATGCCACACTATTATGTAAGTGTTAAAATTTGTATTGACAGCAGCTGGTACTTGTCATGGCCCAGAGGGTGTCAAAATAGACATAAATTTGAAAATGCAAATATTTTATCTTCCATTCATAGTTAAATTTGAATGGAAACAATGAATAAATCTAAGGTTTACTATTTCCTGTCTACCCCCAGAGCACATAGATTAAAACAAAGTGCATTAATGGATGTCATTACAGATTTTAAGGAAATGTCATGAATGCATTTAACAAATGGCTGAACTGCAGGGAAAGCTGACAATCTTATTCACTGAACAGCAATCTTGATATGTAGGGGATTACACGACCATCTTCTCTTGTTGTGACCCTTTCAAGAATGCTAAATGTTCCCCAAACAAAAATATACAAACAATCAAAAAACAAACCCACAAAAACCCCTCACCAAAACAATTTAGAAACTGCCTGTGTTTTCTCTCTTAATTAAATGAGACTGAAAAACATAACTTTTTCTTCAATATCCACATGAATTAGGAAATTAAATTACTAGACAACATGAACAAAGATCTGAGATTTATAAATTATTACTTCACATTTGAATTTTTCTGTTTGCTGTCCTATCAATTAAAAACAGACTTACTTCTTTTCACTTTTGATTCTATGGACAATTATTATTTCCTCTACACAGGTGTAATCTTTCAGAAAACAGCTGATTCTTAAAATCCTTATTTGCCTTCTGAGATACTGAGGTGTTTATTAGGGTATTGATCTAGTTACAATGAGAGTAGTTTTCTTGCTTCTGACAAACCAATATAATCTCTTATTACCAAAATAATGTCAGATTTCCTTGTTTTTACATGTAGATTTTTTTTTGTTTTTGATAAACTAGAGAAAAGCTCCATAGATAACTTTTCAGCTAAGTGGCATATGTTGAAGCTCAGTGCTATCACATTGCCGTTTCTCATCACCCTGGATACAGAAGGTGTCCAAGCACAGAACTTCACTCAGGTCACAATTCTTGGATAAAAGTTTTGGTTTAGACCTTGACTTTTTTGTTCTCTGATCTCACAGTGCTTCTGCCCATAGCAGAGTGAACACTTTGAAGTATATGGGATATTTTAGCCATGGTGATCAATGCATTTGTGTCATTAAGCTTGCTGCAACTTCAGTTTTTATATTCATTCTTCTTTCTGAGGAAACAATGTTGGCTTTAGGCACATGATTTGGCCTGTTACTCAAAACACCCATTAGTTAGTTTTGGTGAATTTGTGTCTTTCGTAAAATCAAAATTGAAAAGCAGATGTATTTCTGTTTCTTTTTTAAAATTTAATAAATTTCACACATTGTTTTTTTTATGATTTTTATCCTGCATTTTCTTCCACTGCAATATTGGTGACATATGGTGTTTACTATATTTCTAACCGTACTCCAACGTTAGACATGTAACTAATTTAGCTAATAGACACAAACTATCTTGCTGTCTTATATTTTGAGAGTGTTATTTTAGAATCTCATACTTAAAATCAAACTTCTTAAAAGAAACATAACCTCATAAAAACATAAATAAAACTTCATCATAATAAAATACTTATTTAAGAAGAGTATCATGACTCAAAAAGAGTTTGCTTCTTGTGTGTGCTTGTGAGAATTTGGATCCCCTCAAAATTGAACCCTTCTTTTAAGAGACTTGCTAATAGGCATCCAGATTTAGAATTAGAAAAAAAAAATCATTATGGATGTATACCAGAGAGCATTAAAGATACAGTGAAAAAAAGAATCACAATGTCTAATCAGTGGAAATCCATTATTTTCTTTCTGATTCCAAAGCAAAACTGAATGTCACCTGCTTGGCTTTCTTGGCTTAATCAGTTCAAGGCATCAGTCCAAGAGTGTCAACCCATGCTGCTCATGATAAACGGAAGCCCACTCTTCAGGGGATAAACACCAGAGTGCAGTCTGTGATTTTGGTAGAGAGTTACAGTATGCCTTTCGTTCCTAAAACTGCTAAAACATCAAATCACTATAATTTACAGCAAGGAATTTATTTTGTTACACATGTTCTACATACATAGAACTTATGTCACCATAATCATGAGTTTCTTGAACCTCTTTGACTTACAATTGCTGATACATAAATCTTGTTTAAACTTAGATTCATGAAGGGGAATACAGCCCTACAATGTTAGAGATAACATTTCTATCTTTTTCCATATCTCTGCACGCATTTTCAAACTAATGTGTAGAGAACATAGTGGAATTTATGCTTGTGTGTTGCCTTACACATTAAAAACACAAAGCTCTTTTCCAAAGGACTGAAAATATTTGGTTATTTCTGATCACCACTGTGCTGTTCAGAAAACCTCATCTCAGTGACATTTTATTGCCCCGGTAAGCAGACACCTTACATAAGTTGCAGTGCACCCCAACGTCATTAGTCTTTTAACATACAAAGAGCAGCATCAGCTCTCAACTCACCAGCATTTCATGAGGAGGAGTAGGTCTGAGGAGGAGTAAGTTAACAGCAGCATATTCTCTAAACCCCACTATGAAATATGACTTTCCTTAGTCATTATGTGGTACACTTTCATACCTGGTCTCCAGCCTTCCTGACAGTTATTGAATACCATGCCATTTGCCTGTATTTTCCAACAGTAACAAAGCAAATACAGCCAAATGGCATGGCATTCTCACTTACACTACTCTGCTTTACAGCACCAAGAAACCTCATTACGACTTTTCGTTTATGACCTTTTAGGTTGTGTTTGCAATAACAATTTGTCTTTCTGAATATGTAATATTGTTTTTCAGTGACCTTAGGCTTATTGTGTAATTGGTCTTAATTTAGGACTGACCTAACAAACACATAAATAAAAAATATAATTAAAATAATCGGTGCATTTGCCTCATTCCTTTTATAAGCCCAATCCATTTTTTTTCCCATCTATGGAAACCAAATAGTACAATCTTCTCCAAGTTTTAGCTTTTCATTGTATCATTCCCTTTCACTCTTGGTCTTAATCCAAGCTGGAACATAAGAGACAGAAAGCAAGCATGAAGGTAATAAGAACATCTTGATTATAAATCAAAGTAAACAGACTGTCATAAACCTGTGGAACAGCTTAGTCTACAGACAACATTTGTTTTGTGAAAGCAATTATTTTTGTTCCTTAGATCAAATCAACTGTAATTTTAAGAGCCAAAGGAAGTAGCTGTTTGTCTTTCAGTTGGCTCAGTCAACTGAAAGCAGAAATCTACAGGCTAGTGAGGAAAATGATGGGAAAAAAATGTCCCCATGCACCACAGAAAATACTGCTTATCTATACTAATCCTTGTTGGATCAGAATTTACTATAACAGTAGCATATTTTATTTTATTACCATGGCTTCACTTCCTCTTGAATTCCTATTCTTTCTCACTGAAAGAACAATAAGAAAAAGCCTTTATGATGATATTTAAGGACTATCAGCACATTAATATGGAGATGCTGAAAATTCCGTTACCTGTAATAAAATTCTGTGTGTGCGTAATCTAGTGATTTGAAACAGAGTCTTTCCCAACTCAATGAAGTGCTGAGAGAGGACACTGCGTTCCAAAATCTATTTTGGGTTTTTTTGGGCACAGCAGCCAGGCAGAAGGGAATTTGAAAACAGGGAAAGGAGGTTTTGCAGGCTGCAGGGTACGGGGGCTGGGGCAGCCATCCTCACAGGTGGGTGGTCTGTGGCAGGTCCGCCTGCTCCACAGGGACCCAGGCTCTCCAGAGGGGGACCTGTGCCTGGCCTCAGCCATGCCAAGACTTCAGGTGTGTGGCCCCATGGTGTCTGTAGGGTGGCTGTTGTGGGGCAGAGGGGCAGGTCCCTGGGTCAGGCAGGGCTGCTGTGACCACATTTGAGCACAGACCTGCTGTGGCTGGGTTTAAAGGAGCCCTGCTGGGGCTGAGTTGGGCTGTTCCCCCTCAAAACAGTGGGACTGGTCAGGGACTGTCCCCTTGGGCCAGGTGCTGCCCCAGGGAGCTTCCCAAGGCTGAGAGGCCACACCTGAGCACATGAGACACTGTGTGTGCTGGGGTTCCTTCTCCAACACCTTGAGAATTCTTTCCTCCATCAGGTGCGGTCAACTCTGTTTGACATCAAGACTCAAATGTTGGTGGGGCTTTAATTGGTTTAACTGGTTTGTCTGGTTTACTGACTTATAAAATAAATCTTGTTTGGATAAATTATTTGTCTTAATTTTATTAAACTCCACTACCTCTACTGTCTCAGCACCAGGTTTTTATTTCTCTTCTTATATACACTTTGTAATGTTCTTTTATTTTAACAAAAATTATTTAAATGAAATAGTGAATGGTATGAAATAGAGCACCATTTTTTTTTCCTTAAACCTATTTCTGTTCACAGGACTAAAATATTAGATTATTGGGATTAATTCATAGGGAGGTAGGTTATTTCTAAATATAATTTTATTTTTTTCACAAATGTATGTTCCAATATTTTATATACACATAACTATCATATACAAACTTTTTACTCATACTTGTGGTGATTAAATAGGATTTTTTGTATCTCCTTTGAATCATCTATTAATAATCCTTGTTGGAGATAGTGCTGGACTGTAAGGCTTCTGCCACTGTTCATGTAGGAATTGTACCCATTGCACATCCACTGTGTTGGCCTCTGGACAGATGCTCCTGGAGAATGTAGAGGAAGTCAAAAAAAGGAAAATACACTCTTGCCTTCTGCCTGTTAATTCCCAGTAGTACCCACCATTCTTTCAAACTGATAAATGGTTATTTTAATCTTGCTAAATTTAATTTTTAGTAATCAGGATGTACTTCATATGACTTGGGACCAAATATATCTTACCAGGTTGCCATCAGAATTTTTTTATGTCCTTCTGGCATTTTATGCTATAGTCTTTAATCTTCTCAATCACCTCTACAAACATAGTCAGACTTCTGATAATTTTGCCCATATGATTTTACACCACCTTTTAGGTCATGGGTATCTGACTCATAAAATATTGGGCAGGTGTCCTATATTGCATTAATTAATGACTATTTAAAATTACTTTTGAATAGAAGATCTTCATAACAGTCTATGAAAGTCCTGAGTTTAGAGCCAATTCAGATATATTTGTCTGATGAAAATCTAGCTCCTCTCTAGTTCACTTTGACCTAAGCAATGGCTACAATAGATTCAAAATGGTAAACTGTGATTCTTTGATTGCATGTGGTATGCATTGTTCATTTAAGGTCATTACTTAGTGTTTATATTGAAAGCTTAATTATTGCCTCAAATTAATAAACAGAAAGAAAAATAAATAAAAATATTTCAATTATTTTATATAAAAAGTGCAACAGTTCAAAGACCTTTTAGAATTTCTCCACCAAGATTACACCAGATGAGCATGGAATTTCAGTGCATTCAGGTTTATGGAACACAGAAGAATACAATAAAAAAATCAATTCTAGTATTCACCTGTATGTTTATTTAGTAAACATTGAGGTAAAAAATAAGAGACAAAAATTTTTATGACTTTGCAATGAGTTTTAGATTATTTCTACACGAAGGAACGAGCAAAGAATAGAAAAATTGAGGTTGTGCACGTCAAAGTTTTAACTTTTTTTTTAATCCAAATTTATTTTTTCCCTTTTTGGAAATTATTAAAGAATTTTGAATTAATCTGATCAAGCTCTTACACTTTTAGGTCACTTTTTTTTTTTCCTGAGGTAGATCCAAAACACAGTTCAGGAACAAGGATTTCACAGCTGATATCAAGAGAGTATTGTTCTTATATGGCTAACAGAATTGGGCCCCTCCATACATGTTGAAATGTAGTCTGTAAGGTTTATTTGATTTTTTCATACACAAAAATTGTGTATGTCCTTTTTAGATCCACAACATCTTGAGTGTCTTCCTTTGACCTGGTTTTAATTTTTTCATCATTCCAAAGAATATTAGACGCATCTGCATGCAATGAGAACCAAGGGAAAACAAAAAGAAAAATTAGCAAAATCATAGAACTGTGTTTTTAAGCTTGGAAAAAAGAAGTCATTTGTCATTGGTTAAAAAGAAAATTTCAGCCCTCTGTGAGGAACAGCTTCCCCTTCTATTTAATCCGTATTTTAATCAGGTCTTTATGATTTAGAGCAATTGCTGTGGTCTAGTCTTAAAACTGCTCCAGTGACCGACAGGTATTTATTGTATTTACATTTCTGAGTGTGTCAAAACACGCAATTTTCTAGTTCCATGGATATAATAAAAATAAATTGACGATTTTTTGTACCATAATAAGGAGCTGGTCCTTCAAATATAAAGTGAAAGCAGTAGGCTTAAATGTTTGGCTTGTTTTGTGTGTTCAATACATGTTTTGAATGTTTTATCAGGCCTGCTTCTTTTTCACTACAATATCAGAAAGGAAATAGTAAATGTTTTAATTTGGTGTGAAATTCATTAGATAATTTGAGAATGAAGAAATTCTCAGATACTAGCAGAGAGATGAGGGGGGAAAAAAAACCAGGTGATAACAACTTTGAACATGAAGTCTGTTACTTTTAATATTAGCTTCATTGAACATATTAATGGCTAATTTGTGTTCAAAATTGGTAAGGTAGGTATATGTTCCAAGTCTCTCAGTAATTGGACATCATTGCTTATTTAAATATGTGCACTTTTATAATCCTCATAGCTCTGAAACAACTCCCTTTTAGATTATTATCTAGGAAATGAGGATTGCATGTCACTGTTAGCAGCCAGTGCTTTCCCTTGTTGAGTGGGTTTAATGGTATCCAAAACTCCCTTAAGAGAACAAACTCAGTATCACCAGATTCTTAGTAAGGGATTTCTGAAGCAGGCAAGAATGGAGCATTTTAGGAGCTGCAGAAAAAAACCCAAACGAACACCAAAGCCAGCATGCTGTGCATCCCTGTAATTTCCTTTGAATGAAAGTTACACATTAGAACAATTCTCACTACTTGCTATTACCCTATGAGGTGATGGAACCAAAGCAAAACAGAACCAAACCAGCTCTCCTAAGGGGTTTACTCTAGTTGTACACCACAGTATTTCTGATAGATCTCCCACTGTTTCATGGGATATTCATGAGGTTCAAATCTATTATTGGCAATGAAGCATGATGTACTCCGTGTTGGCAGAGACATTAACAAATGTTTATGGATATTTATCATATGTATCACAGACATGCTTCTGTGACAAAATGAACCTCAGTATTAAAAATCTCATCAGAGGTGCATTCAAAGGATTCCAGAAAAGGGTGGAAAATCCCTATCATGTTACTGAAATATTTATATTCATCTCCTTTTCTGGTCTATAATGATTTGATAATGCCTCAGGTGTATGGTCAAAGTTGTGGGCTTTTTTGTTTCCTTAGCAATCACCGAATCTCCATTTTCATAAATTGAAGAACCTATACAGAGCTTTTTTGCTATTTACCTTAATGTAATTTCCTCTTTGGACACAGATGACAACTTTTAGACTCAGGACAAAAGTTAAAGACAATAGAAGCTAAAGTTGCAGAATGAAAAGGCACCCTTTTGTTACCCTCAAATATAATAGGTGAAACTCTCAAAGGAATTGAAAAACAGTATGGTAAATATGTATCTGTATATATATACACACTTACACACATATTTACCACACCGTTTTTTAAATATACATACTTGAGAGATTATATTATTATAACACTTTATGTAGATTATATTTCTTTTTAAATAATATTTATATTTTAATTATATCTCTACAATACTAGAGAAATACATTTCTTGTGGCAGATCACTCAGAAGGAATATTATTGCCCTTCATGATGCCAGTGAAGATGGAAGCGTGGTATCATTATTATGAGTGAATAAACAAAAATCACTTCTGGAATGAGATGTGTTAATTGGATTCACCAAGAGTCACTCTAGTTTTGGGATCTTCCGTCACTTTTGGGGGATTCCATACCTGAAAAATACAGAAAAATACAGTCACATCAGACAGAAGACAATTCCAGTGAATAGAACTGTGTCAAACAGATGGTTTTTTGAAGTTCAAGTTGCATCATGATGAGAATGTTGAACTAGCAGCTTATCTGGGAATTTAAGAGTACCATGAGATCTGATAATTTTCAACCCTAAATTTGAATCCCTTTGGTAATATAGAAGCATAGTTCGGTACTCCAGCCGTAAGGTAGAGATATGTTTGCTGTGTTAAATAATTTCTGCCATGTTGCAATTGCTTGTGAGCAGCAGATATCAGGCTCTGCTATGACAGTAGGAAAGAAAAATCATGGCCAAAGAAAAGATCACCAATCTGCATGAGAAATGCAACCTAATTGCTTCATCCATGACAACAGCTGAGCTGAAATAAGCTCAAAAATGTTAGGCTCCAAATTGCTGTGAACTTCATTAATAACAGGAGATGCAGACTCCCAGAGTGAACTGGGTTCTACCTTGCATCAAGTATCACCAGCTGCCTCATGAAATATGTTCTGAAGTCATAGTTTATGTAAGAGAAAAAAAAAGTAAAAATCTTATTGTCTGTTTTGATAAGAATTTTCAGGGCTGGATATTAGAAAAGTCGTGGATTGGCTTGCAAGTTTACAAATTTATACACCAAAGAAATTCCTGAATGGAAATAGATTATGATAAATGATAGTTACAGCATTCTGCTATTATGGTAAAAGTGCTCAGATTCCACAGGTATTATAAATGCTTAAGCATTATAAAAGTGTAAATTGAACAAGTATCATTTTTCTCTCAGTTTTTTTCTGTAATTGGATTCTGACAAAAAGCTCACTAGCAAACTGA
>VYZP01011751.1:5432-33275 GCA_013400635.1 Hypocryptadius cinnamomeus | reverse complement strand
TATATACAAAAGATAGAAAAAGTGGAAGTAAATCACTGTTGACAGTGAATACATTGTAGGAGACTCAAATATGTTTTGCCATAACAGTGATGGATGGACTGTTCAGTGGATAAGGAATTGCTCAGATGGTCATATCCAGAGAGTAATGGTCAATGGCTCAATAACTGAACACAGATCAGAGATGAGTGGTGTCTCTCCCGCAGGGGTTTGTACTGGGACCAGAACTGTCTAACATCTCCATCAACAACACAGAGGGATTGAGTGCACGCCCAGCAAGCCTGCAGGTGACACCAATTTGCATCATGCAGTTGGCATGCCTGAGGAATGGGATGCCATCCAGAGGGACCAGCACAAACCTGAGAAGTGGGTGCACGGGAATCTCATGAGGTTCAGCAATGGCAGGTACAAGGTTGTGCACCTGATTCAGGCTAACCCCTGGTATCAAGAGTGGCTGGAAGATGAAGGGACTTGAAAGCAGTCCTGCCAAGAAGGACTTGGGGCTGCTGGTGAATGAAAAGCGGGACATGAGCCAACAATGTGTACTTGCAGCCCAGAAAGCCAACTGTATCCTGGGCTGTATCCAAACAAATATGGGCAGCAGGTTCTGCCCCTCTGCTCCACGCTGCTGAGACCCTGCTTGGAGTACTCCATCAAGCTCTGGGATCCTCAGCACAGGAAAGGCATGAAATGGGTTCACAAGACAGACACAAAGATGATTACAGGACAGAGTGAGAGAGTTGGGTTTGTCCAGACTGGAGAGGAAAGGGTCCAAGGAGACCTCATTGTGTCCATTCAGTACTTACAGGGTGCTTCTAACAAAGATGAGGACAGACTTTTTAGTGGAGTCTGTTGTGATAGGACAGGAGGTAAAGGTTTCAAAGTCAAAGAGAGTAGATTTAAATTAGATGTAAGGATGACATTTTTAATTATGAGGCTGGTGAATGAGCAGAGCGATTTGCACAGAGAGCTGGCAGATGCCCCATCCCTGGAAATATTCATGGTGAGGTTGGGTGGGCCTCTGAGCAACCTGACATAGATGAAGTTGTCCCTGCTCTTTGCTCGGGGTTTGGACTAGATGATCTTTATAAGTCCTTTCCAACACAAATTCTGTATTTCCATAACAAAGAAAATATATCTATTCTATAATTCCATAACAATGAAAACTAACAGCTGGATGTGACTTGTGAAATTCAAGAAATTTTCTCAAAATGTGTCTGAAAATACAGGCACAGATCACAATTTTATCACAGTATGAAACTTTTTCTCAGTATTACCTACTCTGTTACTAAACACAATACTTTAAGCAGCAACAGTGCTATTTCATAAACCAATAGCCAAATGTAAAACTTGGCAAGACACAGGCTAATTAATGTGTGTCCATCAAGAGAGGATAAAAAAAAGTATGTATTTGTTGGACTGTATATTTAACAATTTTGTTAGCAAACAACATACTTGTTTTCTCAGACTTCTATCTCTTAATTACTAGATTTTTTTCCTCAGAAGTGAAATATTTGACTTCTATTTTATACCCTTTCATCCTACAACCCAATTTTATTTATAATTTTATTTGCACTCTCAGACATTCATATTTTACATCAAGAACTTGATATTTGTACAAGTATTTTGATTTTTTTTCACATGAGAGAATCATTTGCATCTAAAATGATAAATCAAATTCTTCAGCTCTGAAAGAGGTTTAAAGTAACTAGGCCTGCAACTCTTCCTTAAAACCAACAGGAATTGATGACTTTATCAAAGCTTCATTGAAAATCTTAATCAGAAGATCAACTTTTTAATTTTTAATTTTTTTCTTCATTTACCTAATGTACCTTGTATATACAATTTCAAGTTCTTGTTCACATTAGCCATAATCTTTTTGTCCCGTATTTTTACAACTCTTTGTTTCTATTTTACATAATTTTCTCTTTGTGCTATCATACATTTCCTATGTTCATATTTCACTTAGGCCCAAGACGTAAGGCAAGTGTAGCTACCACTTGTGTATGCAGCGCATGTGTGTGCCTGTGTGAGGCACAGAATATGCTCATGCCTTTTAGGATAACTGAGAGAAGCATTCTTTGGCTCAGTGCTCTCAGCTCCACACAAAATGAAATCACAATCTAAGTCTCTACCCTTCTACCTCTTGCAAGCAAAGATTGGACAGAAAACTTATTGCTGTAATGAAAAAGGTTTCATCCACAGACACCCTGCAAAGAAAAGAAAGAGCAAAACAAAGGGAAGTACTAACCCAGGCCCACGGTGAGTTAGAGACTAGGCATTGCAAACCTGAAGTCAAATTGCGAAGTTAATTCTATCTTGTGAAACCAGTGAAGCAATCCAGGGGCATTTTCTTCAGTCCCACACTCAGTCCTCTCACCCTTTAGACATCTATCCTGCTAGTTCACATATTCTTGGTTGCTTTTTACCACCAATGCACTTAATTTTACTAATTTACTGAAGTCAGAGATTTTTTCTATTGATAATTTTTGCATCCCTTTAGCCTGATGTTAAATAAAGATGACAGGCAATATCCACAGTACAGTACATGCTACTGTATGTACATATTACAGAAAATTTTATCTGTAAGGTAATCTACTGACAATACGCTACAGACCATGTAAAATAAATCTGGATCAATGCAGAAATAATAGTTTATTATTTTGGTGAAAATATTTCCATGCAATATTTGAATTATTTCAACAATTCAGTCTAAGAAGTCTCTACGTATGCCGTCAAAACCCTGAGCTTTTAGCAAAATACAGATGTAGTCATCCATTGCTGTTTATCTGACCTGACAGGCAACAAAATTACACACAGCTCTGGTGTTCCAGCACCCCTTTATGAGAAAAAGGTTGCCTTCTTCTGCTGAAGACTCCACATCTACCACTTCATTAACTCATAGGTTTAAATAGGATTAGTCCCTACACTCCAGGAGCTCTTTGAATTAATTCAATTTCCTCCCTTTGGCCTCTATGATGGAGCATTAGTAAGTCTGCAGGTGGTAAGACAACACATTAGTATTGCTCATTGACCCTTTTTATTTTTTAAGCAATTTTAGATAGGCAACGTTAAGACTACAGTAGCTCATCTTTTTGCATTCAAATACAAGTACTGTACACAAGCACTAACTAAACACATTGATGGAACAGGATAAAATTTGACATTTTGGAATGTAGGAAATGCTACTAAATCAAATTTTTAGAGTGGCATAAAATTCTCATTTTATTAGAAGGAATCAATCAACCAGTGCACATCTGATCTTTGCGTGCCCTGCAGCACAGCATCTGCACACAAACTACAGTTTTACTGGGAAACAAGGAGCAATTTTCAGGAAACACAAACAGTTAGGAATATGAAAATCACTTTTGGAGAAAGGGAATATACACATACTCAAGCCAATAAAAATGTGGTAGAAATGAAGTGTCCCACATAGTTCTTAGCAGTAATCTGATTGAGACAGTTTCAATGTGGCACACTCAATAGCAGATATATGGAACACAACATTCTCTCAGATAAACAGGAATCATGAATATCAGCTTAAGTTTCCAAGACTTTAAAAGTCCTTGAAAAAAAATTCGTAATTTTTCTTGTTATGTCTTCCCATACTCCCTGATATAGGATTTCAGAATTTAAACTGAGATGAAAAACAGATATGTACAGTTAACTTCTGTTTTACTTGTGTATATCCTCTAGAAGAAAAGAAAAATTTTAAAAGAGATGCAGATATGACAAAGCAATGGAAAGGAGAAAATAACGAAGTAACCGGATAATAAACAGTCTTACTTTCTCCGTGTGCTCTTTACAGCCTTTGGAAATTTGAGATAGCTTAAGAGCCCACAGCGGATTACCAGTTTTCTATGTCAATCCTTCAGATTCTCAAAATGAATATTTGTTACCTGCAAAGTTATGATTTTCAAATAAAAATCCTGGCAGCCTGGGAATTCATGCTGAGCACATACACACCAGTGCTGAAGTTTTGATTAACTGATCCAGAAAAGGGCTCCTAAGCAGGTCAAAATAACTCCCTGTCTGATGAATTTACTTGAAGGCTATACACTCAATAACCGTCAACACACTTAATGTCAATATTTCAATGTTTTGGAACTGGCTCCCAAATTCACCATTGTCAAATGAAATCCTCAGACTTCCATTCATTTTTCAGTGGTTAATTTGTTACCTAAAAAGAGGAAGTGACTGTTGAAACAAGACTGAGTTTTGCAATTCCATCATTAATGACATTTATGTGCCAGCAAAACCACAAAGCGGGATTACACAGTAAATAACATCACAAAAACTAAATATTGCTTATGGTCGTGGAACCTCTGTGTACAGAGAACAGTGACAAATGGAAGTCAAACAGTCATATGTGAAATTTTACTATAGCTGATTTCTCAGAAATTGAAGGTTTTCCTCTTTCTTCTCAGCACAAACCCATTGCTTCCATTACAGTCCATGCTCACACCTTGCACTTGCCCTCTCTTGAGAAGCCAGTCAGAAAATGTCTTTAATTAGTTTATGGCTTTAAAAAAAACCCAAAAAATTGAAGAAAAATAATGAGGAGATCTTATTTTTAAATGCTTTGCAGTTCTGGAAGTCACTGCTAGCAAATAAATGGTCCATTCCACCCAGGCACATGAGCTGAAGACCACGACTTTGACTTGTCATCTGTAGCCTCAGAAGTTGTTACTGAAAGAGTTTCAACTTTTGTTTGATTGTAATTGCAGGGTTAAACCAGCAAAGCTCCAGTGCAGAAATAGCAGTGAAAAATACACTTAACTTGAAACAAATGTTACTAGCTCTTATCTTGAATAGAGGCTCTACTGTTTTACTCCAGAATTACAGAGAGGATTAAATGCAAGTCCTTTTGCTGCATCTACAGTCCTGGAATGTTTCTTGTCAGTTACTAGTGAGAAAAGAAAAATGAGCAACAGTTAATCTTTAAAGAAAGTAAAGTTTGTCAAAAATAAAGGCATTCTCCATAAATACTCACTTTTCCTCTTCCTTCATTGTGGAAGCACTTCAAGTTGTGCGACTTATGAAGTTACTCAAACTGATATAGTATCAATGTCACACATTGAAAAAACAGACAGATACAGGAAGTATAATTTTGGGGCTTTATCTGATGTTATACAGTAGCCATTTTCAGTTTTTTCTCCTCCTAACATATAGTTGGAGTAGTCATCTATAAATACTAGTGCTATTTGTTTGAACATGAAATACAGACATGCACTATTACCCCAACATTTGTTCTTTTGAACGAGACATTTTTAATGAATGTTTTTTTCTCTCAATCCAGAAAAAAATATTAAAAAGAACAAGCATAATCTACAAATAAGGTAATTGTAACCCTTGTCACTTGTCAAGATGGTTTTCAGTCAAAGATAGCTTCCTCATGTCACAGAACTGTTTGCATTGGAAGGCACCTTTAAAAATCTTCTAGTTTAAATTATGTGACAATGAGATGGACTAAACGTCAAAACTGATAACAACTACTATTGTCAAAATTACATACCCAGATATTTGCAGAGATTTAATAGAAAAAAAAATCAAAATTAGTAATATTTCCAAAATAAGAATTATTTAAATACTAGCCATCTTTTATCAAATTTTCCCTTCAATTTTGCTTGCTCATCTCTTTATCTACATATTTTTCCTCCTCTATTTCCTTCAGTTCTTGTCTCCTTGATTGTTTTTTTTCTGCATATTTAACTTCTGATTCTGTTAAATAATGAGGTTTATTGACATACATGACCAGATGAAGTGGTCATCTTCAGGTAGGTGCAGGTATTGTCAAACAGAAGGCAACCTGATTAAAAGAAAAATCACCACTCTTCATAAAGGTGAAATGCTGCAGATTATATACATGAGAGCCTCCCTGAACCTCTACAGCACTGGAATTAAAATGGCAAGTCAAACCTTCTGAACTGCTGTCATGGGGTGACACACATTAGTTACTTCTAACAGGATTCTTTTTTTCTACATGCCTGCAAGCACTGATTTTCTCTGAAAAAAGGTTCAGAATCTCAGTTTAAGATATCTAATCTGATTTCCCGGATGTTTACAGTAGCTGTTTGCTCAAAAATCCAAAGAGCTTAACCTGTTCAGGGTTCTTTTGAAAAGACTGGGCCCCACTACACAAGCGTAGAGTGTAGACTAGACGTCATGTATTCGGGATAGATACCGTGTGTGACCTCCTTTGACGAAAAGACAATAATGCTAACTAAACACAGGCTCAGTCACTGAAGCACAAAAAAAATGAAATGTGCACTCTGCAAGAAACACCATTATCTTTTCCAAATAAATGTAGAACTCTTTTTATTCATTAAGTTAAAGAGAGTACGCAAAAATAATTAAGACTAAAAAGATGCAAAAAGTAGCAAATTTAAATGCTTCAAACCTATCACTGAAATACTTGGTAAAACTTCTGCCCTTTGAATTGTAGTATGCCTTCATCTTTGCTTTAATTTACATAACGGATTTTAATATCTTTGAATCTTAAGCGAGTCCTGAACCTACTACAGGGTTACAGTGAATATTTAGTTATTAATTATTTAATTGTTATTATACCATGGATAACCATTTGTTCAAACAAAAGTGGCACCAAATAAGCTTGTTGCACCCCTCCAAATTGGTGACTAAAGTGCAAACACTCCAACTATTTGCCAATGGATTTAATCACTTCCAGAGAATGCTGTCACCTCAGAAGACAAAGATTTTGAAAAAGCAAAAACAGCTTTGGTAATAAAGCAGGACAAGGGAAAAAAACTGGGTAGAAGTGGCCTAGTAACCCATGCTATTAAGTACAAAGCCCAAGGGCTCAAAGACGATCTGTACAGTGGGGAAAGGTTAATTTCTTCTGTATGTTTTGTATTCCATTTTTTCCTGGTCTAGTTTCAGAAATCACCTCAGAAAATCTGACATCTAATTTTTTAAAGTACAACTCTTGCCTTCACAGAGTAGGTGTCTTAGTTTCCATTTGGCTACTTACAAATACATGGATACTTATTTAAATTTCTAGTTAAACATTATATCAAATGCTGCTAAAAAAACACAACAGAAAAACCTTTCAATCTATCTCTTGTTCCAATTATGTAGCTATATATAATGTCTCTTGGACTCAAGAAACCCTTTCTCTTGTACCTTGTTTTTAAATAAGCTGGAATTACCTTATATTCAGCAAGGCATTGTAAACTAAATGTAAAAAGAGGCCATTGGTTTTAATCTGTTTTTGTAGTCCTCTCTTTTCCTCAAGATTTTATGCATGTAAAAAAGTGTATTTTAGCAGAGGAAAGAAAAAGTTACAAAAATTTAAACAAAAAATAAATTTGGCTTATTTTTCTTCCAGTTTTCTACTTAGCTTTGTTCCCCTTTCTTTGCCTATTCTTCTGCACTTAGAGAGTTCAGCTGAAGCTCCTTTATATAATTTTATACTTTAAACCTTGGCGATGGGAATCCCAAAATATTTTGCCAAGAGTAAGGAAAAATCAACCTTAAATAGGACACTGAATCACAAACTAGTTTGAATAACTTGTTTAGATTATATACTAAACCAATCATACGGCTCAGTTACCATCAGTATTGCACACACAGTCTGTAAGTGAGAACAGAGTGAAGGAAACAAGCAGGGAGCTCAGGTGTACAGTGCAGCTTTAGAAACAGATACCTAAAATTATACTGTGGTAAATAACTAAATTTTTACTTCAACAGTTTACCAAGGCTAAATTCTTCGTATATACAATATCATTTAATAGTGTAATGTGTCAGAATTTAAAAGGATCTTTTCAGGACTTGTTTTAGTGCTCTGTTTTCCAAACATTTTGGGGGTGGAGGGCATAGGCAAAGAACAGGATAGTGCTAAAAAACTTAGGCTTCTATTTTATTTTTTAAAAGCATATTCAAAAATGAAGGTTTTTATCAATAGGTAATAAGATTTCTAAAGTTAAAAGAACATTGTCAAACTAACAACTTGAAAATGTGCAGACAAAATGGGGGAAGTAACAGTCTCTTTGCTCACAGGCAACTGTAAACCAATAGAAGGGTAAAAAGCCAGACAAGCTAAAAGACGTGTCACTTGGAGGATTTCTACACATTATTTACTGGATAGATATTTGACAAATTCATCTTACTCAACTTGTGAAAAAGTACAAAAGATTCAAAACATAATGTCAGTATCAGCTTTTTAGTGAAAAACCCATCAAGCTGCAGTCCTGACAGCCATTCAATGTTTCTGCCTGCTCTGGTGTGACACTCAGAAAAGCCACTCAAGCAACCATTTAGTAAAGGGCACCTTTTCTTGTTTCCCTGCACTTACCCATTTTCCTATCACACAGACCCTTATTAGCAGGTGTGGTATAACACCACAAAGAGGACTACCACTGAGAAAAGATACCAGGATTTGAGATGCTGAGGAAAACTTCCTCTAATCCTGTGTTTGGAATTAGGAATTTTCTTCACTCGTATATTGTCTCCAGAGAAGCAGCATGAAATTACACAGAAACTAGGGAAGGTTGCTCAAATGAAGAAATATCAGCTTTATTAATTTTGCTGGGTTAGCACCAAACCCATATCTCTAACAGTATTAAAGCACTCTTGATTGTCTAGTGCTAACAGTAAACCTTTAAATTCCAGAATAATTAAGGCTGCAACCTGTTATTCCTTAAGTCAAGGGCAGCTTTGTTTTGCCTCTGCCCGAACTGTGATTTAGCAATTGCTGGAAAGCAGCAAGCAGCTGCATGCTGAGTAATTCAGTGTCTGCTGGGGAAAGCTCTCATCATTCACCTCGTCGAGGCCTGGGCTCTCGGAGGTACGCTCCGCTCCCTGAAGGGACCAGACTGGAGGTTGTGCTTCCCCACTGGGATGCCCAGGGATGCCACTAAAAAGCAGATTGCCTGCTGGGGCAGGTGGCCATGGTAGGATGTGAGATGTGGGAGAAAGAAGAGAAGCGAAAGGAACTCTGGAGCAGCTGGACATCAGGGGTAAGCAGAGAGGAAATGCAGCAAACCATGGCAGGGGAAGGAGGAGGGGGAGAAAATGTTCACAGTTTGCAACTCAAGGTCACTAGCTGGCATAAAACAAGCCCAGAAGGACTAAATCACTGTACCATGACACAGTAGGAACCACTTTCATCTCTGTGCTGTTTTCATGGTCATTTGGAATTTTTCAGATTTTTAAAAGATAAGCTTACCACCTTCTTCCACCCCCCCCTCCACCCCCCCCTTCTGCACTTAGGAACCCTTTTCATCTTCTTTGGGGAGCTTATTTTTAGGAGGAGGACTAGGCTTGCTCATCTCACTTGAGATCTTGTCATAACCTTCCACATCTAGCAGCCAGGCAACCTCAGTAAGGTTCTGGTCTGAGGAATGGTTTTCAAACCAGCAATCACATAATTTTTGCCTTACTGCCTTTTCCACTAAGAAGCCACAAAGACAAAGATAGGGTGATGGGTTCTTCTGAAACAGGAGTTAGTGTACTGGAGTGGTATCATCTCATTGTCAGAAAGACTATATACTGTTTATGTATTTCAGATCAATTATCCTTGACAATAAACTACTATGTCTATAAATCATTTGGGTGTTCTAACACTTCCAGATTTTGTAGCATTTTTTCCAAAGATAATTGAGGCTGCATATCTCTTTTCACAAATTAAATTCAACACAATGTTCTTTATTAACTGTACTAATCCAGGAATTTGGCAGCATTGCTTGAATGCGCTCGCCATTTGAAAATAAAACTTTCCAAGTATACTTAAGTTGAACAGTTAAAAAACCACACATAGCAAAAATATTTTAATTTTGCATACAAACCATGTACCATTCAGAACAAGAACCTACACAACTATTTTACAGGCACAAGTAAGTTTTCCCCATGCTTTTCTTTGTCTCTGGGGAAAAAAAAAAAGTCTTCCAACTTTTAATCCTGACAAGTATGTATTAACTTAAGTACCAAAGTAAATTTTACTTTATATGTATCTTGAAATTATTTTATTTACTACAAAACCTCCAGTTTTCCTACTCACTCCTTTCCAGTGCACCATTAATCTAGTCAGAAAAAGAAACAATTAAAAATTAGTAAACAAAAGTTATTGAGCCATGAAATGCAGTCTTTCCTAAACACACACACAGTTTTGATTTAAAGGACTTTGTGTTTTTCCTGAATCACTTTGTGCTGTGTCACTGCTCTATGCTGCTTTTGGCTGCTTCTCACTACCTTTCTACATGACAGAAAATAGATCCTGACACCTGTCAGAGTTCCTGTTGATCACAGAAGTTCAACCATGTCCCAGAACACTATCAGAATAAGCAGAAATCTCTCATTAAGTTAATTATTTAATTGCAGAGAAACAAAAGCAGAGACAGTAAGAAAAAACTACAAGCCTTAATAGCAGCTGGTGCCTTTAGCTGGGGTGAATGCCAAAGAAACTTTGAAGCAGAGAAAACCCTCATCGGTTCCCCACAGACTCCCTGTCTAATGCCCCATTATGCACAGAAAGATTTGCTTAGGCTTTACATAAAACACTGCCTTGATTCGAGTAATGAGATCCACAAAAACATAACACTAAATATCTACTCTGGTATATTCTGCAAGCAGGTCACAGTTGTCAGCAAGTGCCAGAAGAGATAGCTTTCTGCTTCCTAAAGTCTGCCCACTAAATTGTGCCCAGGATCCCATAAATCTTCAGCCAGGAGAGCTAAGAGCATAAGTTCATAGGGACAGGTGAGCCTGCTCCAGCAGGGAAAAAATACCTCATGCTTCACAGTTATGGAAAGGGGGAGCCCTTCCCAATGGTAGTGAGCAGAAGAAATTGCACAGAAGGCACAGCTTGCTCACAAAACTGCAAGGCATCACAGCTACCTTGCCTTGCTCTAAATAGCCATGAGACACTTGCTAAAAAATACTTCCTGCAGCTTTCGCTGCTTCACAAAATTTGATACTACAATGTTGGATGTGAGGGCTAGTCCTAAAATAAAGAAAATGGAGGAAGCCTTCATTTATCCTTTTATTGTATTAAGACCACGTGAATGATGCTGTCACTTATGTTGACCATAAGGTTAGCATCTGTGCCAGGCAAAGTAAACTCAGTATTTGAGCTCCTGTTAATGATTTACAGAAACTTTTTTGTTGGAAGTATGTGGAATATAAATAAGGAGAGGAGTCCCTCCCTAAGCTGAGCTTTCCTGGGTTGACATGACCTCCATAAGTCAGGGAAATGATGAACAGAGACCCTCACAGAGACCACCCAGCATGCCTTCTATCATTCTCCACCCACTACCTTCCTCATGGTAGAAGAGGAAGGAATAGTCTATGGATGTGACTTCCTGTAAGAAAATTAGATACTCTTTTGCTGATAAAAGCACATCTGGGGCGCTGCAGATCTTAAATAATTTTAAGGGAAATAATTTTCCCTTAGATTCGCTCTGTGGCAGGAGTAAGCTACTCTACCTAGAAGTACTTGAAAGAGTCAGTCTCTGAAAGCAGACTTTCATGTCTGCCTCGTCACTAGTTGACATGTACAGTCTGCCTCCAACATTGTACAGAACAGAGATTAAATGCCATAAATCTGTGGATAAACATTATGAACAAGCAGTCCTATATTGTTTTTTTTAATTTTATGATAATTCTTGACCATTCCATGTGCTATGAAAGATATCCCAGTAGGTTGTCCTTGGATGTGTATAAGAAATGTTCTTACTTTGTTAAACATTGATCAAAAGAGAGTATTTTCATATCACTGTTATACAGGAGACAGAGATGAGACTTCCCAGTGATTGTCTAGACTGCAACACACTCCAGCCCAGCTTTGTGTGGCAAAAGCCAGTGCTGAGACATCTTGGCAAGCCTGAAAGAGCTTTTCAGGAGGAAGCTGGAAGAAGGTTTGGTGGCTGCCCTATCCCTTGTGTAGGAATGGCAGCAGAGCTGAGGATGCCACACTTGACCACAGACCACCTGAGCTATGCTGCCACCAGACTGCAGGTGCCTGTGCCCTGCCACCGACCCAGACCTACACAGGAACTGTCTCATCCCTGGGATCTTGCCTGGTGACCTCTGCACTCTGACCCAGCTACTGCCTCTGGGCCTGCCTTAAGCAGGAGTCAATGACTGGTGTTATGGGCTTCACCTCAGCCCTGCCTCATCACCACAAACTTGTCTGACCTCTTCACTGAAGCTGGGTGAACTCCATTCTTCTCTGAACCTTGTTCCTCTCTCAGGACCCACCCTGCTTGGATTCTGAGGGATATGTCCCAGGCTGGTGAGCTCCCATGCTGCCAGACTTGTTAGCATGCTCTGCCCTGACTCCCCGGTGCTGTTGGCCAGCCATCCCTTGCTGGGGCTGACAGTCACGCTGGAACTGGGAGTACAGACCGGATGCCCACAAAATAAAGGTCTGGCACCGTGTTAGAGCCCTGCTGAGTTGGAAAAAGAATCCAAGAGCATCCTGTTAAGTGGTAAGAAATACTATTTTGTACTTGAACACTGTAGCCTTTGTGAGGGATGCTGGCACAGAAGCAAAGTAAAACCTCTCGAACAGTCATTCCAAAAGCAGAATTTATACTCCTTCAGCCTGACATTGGGCAAAAGAGAACCTCGACTCCCCGCAACAGTTTTGGTGTGGGATTATCCCACACAACAGGAACAGACTGCCAATGTTCTGACTAGTCTGATCACAAAGGAAGTCTTCTGGTCATCAAATTTTAGTGCTGGGCCAGTTAAACAGCAATTGAATATAACCAGTAAATTACAGTATCACCCTCTAGTGATATTAAAAGCAAAGTCACATATACAAAAAAACTGTACAAGATTTCAGGCACTGTGACTGAAGTTTAACATTAATGAGAAAATACACTAATTTTGACAAGGAAACAAGTGGTACACTGTAGTACATATACAGAGATGAAGACAATCTCCAAAATGCTCAAATGTTCCATTCAATCAACATGTTCTGAGCACTGCAAGTTCTTAACAGTTTTTTCAGATAGTCATCTAGAGGCAGCGTGATCCCGAGCATCAAGTGAGAGCACTCAGTGCTGTTCTGTATCTAACATTTATTGTAGATTATAACCTATATCTTGACACTGATATTTGACAAGTGAGCAACTTTATAAATTTGCATTGTCTCATCCTGATCTGCCCATTTTAAAGTAGTCCTATACAAGATAATAGAATACATTCTTTCTTCCTTCTGTTAGTTCATAACTTAAAAAAAATATCATCCATCAAATCCTGATACTTGACCCAGCCATCAAAACTTGCATTTCCCACAAGTGATGCACCAAATTCTAAGAACCATGGCCTGACAAAAGAAGGGTAAAATTGAGGAAAATAGAGCCAACTAATGTCCTTCATCCTTTTCCACTGCAACACATTTAAGTTCATTAAATACATCGCTTAAACCACTCTGGCTACATGAAACAAGTCAGAGCCACAGGTGCAGAGCCCTGCAGACAGTTGTTGCTGAACTGATTGTGAACCTGCTTCCAGCACTGCCCTCACAGAACAGTCTGCATCTTCTCCTCTAGCGCTGCACACAAATGCAAGTACAGCAAAGCACAGCACAGAGAAATCCAACCTCCCTGAGTGTCTCTATAGTCAGGAAGGACATGAGAAAGTCCAGTTAGCTCACACAAAAGGCATGGTAGCCCCCTGGGTAAGGTGGCCCCTCGGCCCCCAAAACACAAGCAGTTCAAGTTCTTGGGCAGCAGGTCAGCAAAAAGAATGTCTGCAAACACTGCCACAATAGATTTTGAGTTATAATTTAAACTTTCTCCTTCCCCCAATCTTGGCATTTCAATTGCAGCTCAATAGGAACTTTTTTTTCCCTGCAATTCCAGATCTGAATTAGTCTGTCTGTACTTTCCATGCCCAGAGCAAAAAGACCTAGACAGGGGATGAGCCAGTATGTGCAATGTACATGTCCTCTTTGGAGTTAAGTATTGAGTTTGAGCAGCGATCCCTGAATCACTTTGCCACAATAAGAATCCTTGAGATTAATCAAACCATCGAAAGAAAACTGTGTATGCACCAGGTTTTCTTCCCAAAAGACACAGCACTGACCTTTTCCCAAAAAATAAAAATCAAAAATTAACAAAGGCTCCCCATCAGTGACACATTTCTTGGTATGTTCAAGAGAACCTAAAATATATGTGGGTACTGAGTTGTACTTTTTGAGCTCAAGCTACCAATAGATTAGATTCATGACTGGGTTGAAAAATAAATCTTTTCTGAAAGATAATCAAAATACATCTAAGCTGAGCACTTACTTTACTGTACTGATATCAAATAAAAATTGTTATTGCTTTTGCTTGCCATTTAATACAGTGGAACAATATTCCCGGCACTATAGCCTCAACACGTAACTTGATTGTCTCATTATAAATACATGTTTTGGCTTCATCCTCATCTACCATTTTTGTTGGTTAATTCTTCTGTTTCAAGAAAGGAAAAAGCAGGCTATTGTCAAAAACTGAATATCCAATTCAACTGTTTTCTCTTAAGTATACCCAAAATATAATAAAAGCACAGATTAAATATGTTTTTTCATTGGAGTGTAACTGGCACCTTGACATGATACAACAAAACTATTACTGCAAGTGAACAGCAGTGGAGAAGTCTGCATGCTATCAGAGATATATATTACGTGTGTGTGTAAATATATATAAATATATAAATGAATCTATATAAAGATTATTAGGAACTTATTTTTGAGAATACTGAGCATAATACAACCCATTTAAATATTTTTATCTTTAATTTTTTAATACCTCAAACTGCATAATAATGATGAAGTATTCTGACAGCTGATCCATTGTGTTTGCAGAATGACACAAATGATTGTAGAAAAATAGCCCTGATCACCCTCTTAAGCATTGGAACTAAAAATGTATAAAATACTATTAATCTATAAAATCTTCAACACAAATACAACCTATTGCACAGTTTTCTCCATAAATACAGCATCATGCTGAGATCCATGCAGATCAATAGTATGACAAGACTTGGTTTTGAATTCTGTATTAAAAGAGTAGTTGGCAGATTTGAAGGCTGGTACACTTTGCCTGTAACAAGATTGGACACGCTGCCCAACAGACACTTGCTGACAGCAAAGAATGGGAGCATGCAGGATCAATTCTGAACTCAAACCCACTTTCCTGGAGGACATTAGTTCCTGCTCCATAAGGCTGCCTTTTCTCCAAGCTTAACCTCCTCTGCTTTACAGTGCCAAGCTATTTTGCAAAATCCTGTATCCACAAGTAGTCCATAAACATAACTCTGGCATCCCTTTCTTGGGTTGGAGAGAGTCAGACTACATCTCCCCACACAGCAACATGTAGCTTCACTTTTTCCAGTTTGATTATAACTCCAGCATCTTTGTCTTTTCCATCAGCCTTTCTCCCTTAGCTAAGTAAATACAGTTTTGACTATCACTAGAACAAGGTCAGAGGCTTGTTGTTCAGCCAGCAGCACTGGGATCTCTGGACGTGTCTGGCTCTGCCTTGGTGGAAGCTGCTTTTAGCTGTGGCAGCAGTTGTCTCATGGCCACATGCCTGTGCTTCCCTGCAATGGCTTTGGTTTGGGGACACCCAGAGCATGGGGCTGGCACTCCTACGTAATCACTCTGTGACAAACAGCCCCTCCAGTGTAGTGGGACTTGGAGAGGCAGTGTGCAGCTCCCCAACTTGGAAATCCAGGGGAAGACAGTCTGTGGTAAGATAATATATAAAAATATCCCCAAAAGAGAGCCAAGACTGAGAAGAAAGGGACTGCCACCATGAACCTTGCTCAGCAAAGCCCTCACACTGAAAACCTGTCCTAATTGCCCCCTTTCCCCTTCAGGAACACTGACACTTTCAGCTCCAGAACCCAAAGGAACACTGAAAGAAAACACACAGCAGCAGGGTGAAGGGGCAGCTACTTGAAAGTGTCTCTTGTATTTAAAAGCTATTTCCAATGATGTTTTCCTTTTTTAAAAATTATTTTAACTTTTTGACAATTTAAGTATTTATTTGCATTGAAGAGTTCCTCTTTATATATCTATATGGTGTGTACCCTTTTGTTGATAATAAGATTTTAAGTCTAACAATCATCATTTTGTGCTGAAACAGGTTTTTCTTATCTTTAAACTGCCTACCCACTTCCTCTGGCTCCCATCGACCTAGCCTAGTTCCTTTTATAATCTCATGTTACTCTTTTCTCAAGTTATGGTACACCATTGCCTTCCTGTTTGCTCATGCAGTCCCAGCTTGCCACTCACCTCTCCTGCTCCTCTCCTTACCTTGCTGCTAAATTCCTGAGCCTCTCACCATTAAAGATCCATTTAAATTTCTCTGCCACCTCCTCATTTTTTTTAGGTTTTGCTCTCTTCTGTTCCTACCTTCCCCCTTCCTCATAAAATAGTAACAAAATGCAAGCAGAACCTTATGAAGATGAAAGGGAGAGGTCTGGAGGCTTATGCTCTCTGCACAGAGTGGACCTCTCTAAAGGCCAGAAGAGTTAGGGGCCGTATCCACCCTCCTCACATTCATCAAGGACATGCAGAGAGAAGGCATATTTGCCAGCTTCTTTCAAGAAGCCATAGCTATTCATGTGGAGGTTCAACAGCTGAGGGAAAACAGAGATTGACTTGTTTGCTTAGGTGAGATGTACAAAGGACTTAGGAACAAGGAATTCACCAATTCTGTCTCATAAGTTTTTAAAAGATGAAGTTTACAGAATCATGGAATAGTCTGAGTTGGAAGGGACTCACAAGGATCACTGAGTCCAGTTCTTAGCCCTGCACAATAACTCCCCAGAATCACACTAAGTGCCTGAGAGCATTATCCAAAATGCCTCTTGAACGCTTGCGGTTTTGAGGAACAGGCTCCTCTTCCCTGAGGAGCCTGTTCCAGTGCCCAACCACCCTCTGGGTGAAGAACCTTATCCTAACATCCAACCTAAACCTCCCATGACACAACTTCAGGACATTCCCTCAGGTCCTGTCACTGGTCACCACAGAGAAGGGATCAGTGTTTGTTCCTCCTCTTTATCTCATGACGAAGTTGTAACTGCAATGAGGGCTCCCCTCAGTCTCCTCCAGGCTGAACAGACCAAGTGACCTCATACACTCCTCATGCAGCTTCCCCACAAGGCATTTCACCATCCTCATGGCTCTCCTTTGGATGCTCTCTAAGAGCTTAATGTCTATTTTATTTTGTGGCACCTAAACCTGCCCCACCACTTGAGGTGAGGCTGCCCCAGCTCAGAGCAGAGCAGGACAATCCCCTCCCTTGCCCAGCTGGCAATGCTGTGCCTGATGCCCCCAGGACAGAATCAGCCCTCCTGGCTGCCAGGGCAGAGTTAACTGAGATTCAACTGGCCATCAACCAGAACCCCCAGGTCCCTTTTTCTAGCACTGCTTTCCAGCTTCTCATTCCCCAGTCTGTCTGAACATCCAGGGTTGTCCCATCCCATGTGCAGAATCCAGCACTTGCCCTTATTAAACTTCATATGGTTGTGCCTTGGATTAGTTTTGGTCTTGGACTATTCTTGACTTCCTTATGCTGCTCTTTCAGTTGGATGAAACTCAGAAATGCAACCAGAAGAGACACAATAGTTTCACCCAACATTATGGGGAAAGACAGGTTCCTTGGGGCCTATAGGCAGAATGATGAAAGTACCAGGGGTTAGGAGTAGGGAGTACCTGTAACAAATAGAGGTGGGTCCTCCTCGAGGTCAGCAAAATTTGTGATAAAATGCCATGTATGCAAATTCTCTGTAAATAATGACTCTAAAGCTTGTTCTAGCACAATCCTTAACCACTCTCCAGAAGCAATGCCTTGGTAATTTCTGTCTAAATCTCCAAAACACAAACTTACATACTTCAATATATCCTGTCACAACCTTGCTGGACATACTCACACATGTATTTTTTGCAGCAGAAAAATCATTTTGGTTTCATGAACAGTAACCATGGAATTGCCAGTTCAGCCAAGGTCTCTGAAGCTAGATTTATCACTTTCCCAAAGCATGCTTAATGTAATGGATATAATAAACACCAGATACCTTAAATTGTTCAACCATTCACTTGCAGTCATTTGACACACAGCGAGTGCTAAATCTGGACTGTCCTAGCTACAGGCTCACAACAACTGCAGGATTGAACTAAGGCCAAGGGATCTTCCTTGGTATCTGCTTCTGTCTTCATAATTTAACAGTGTGTTGGGCAAATTGTGCTCTTGAATGTGATGCACAAACATATCTGCTATTATTGCTAAAAGTGTGTGTGGTCAGCTATCTTTCCTGGCTGCTGCACCCAGAACAATTATCCAGAGGGAAGAGGAAGGGCTTCCAGGATGAGGCTGAAAGGCAGAAACACTCAGAAGGGAGAGGATCTGCTCAGAGCAGAAAGAAGACCTCAGCCATACTGCAGAGCAATCTCTGGGGAAAAAAGCCCAGACCCTTAAGAGCCTAGGAGGAAATGTATAGTATCCACTCAGTCTGGAAAAATCTCTGAAAACTGCTAGTGTACAAAAGCAGCACGAAACAATTTACAGTGCAAGAACACAAAAGTCAGATTTTATTTTAGAACTTCCACCTTAATGTGCCTATACATCAGCACTGAGACTTCCCAATTTCCACAACTAATATGCTCTAATTAGATAACCTTTTTTCTAACAAAATGTATATTTAGGGAATAGAATACTCTTCCACTGTTTCTGTTCAGTTTAATTCAAAGTGAGCTGAAAGCAGTTTCAGCAGGAGGCTCAAAATTCAATCCTAGCCTGAGTGGTGTGTTAATACGGCATTTTAAGGAGGGTTGTTGGTGGTGGGTTTTTTCTTAGAAAAAGATAAATAGATTGCAAAAAAAGCAGATGAGTTTTTTAAGTTATAGGTAGAAAAATACAATATGAAATTTTTATCTTTATCATCATCCAAGTACAGATACACAAAACCATATTAAAATTTGAATTTGGAAAAATATTGACCTCGTATTAAACAGATTTTGGAAAGATGAATAAAAGAAGCATGATCTTAGTGGTGCATTAGCCACTGTATCTGCCTATGAATATCATACTGATTGTAACAGTTTGCTATTACTTTCTGATTTTTTTTCCATTCTTCTGAGGTCAGAATAAAAGATGAAAAGCAAACACATATCCAGTGTTTTTTCATTTGTCAAGAAAGACCTCCACAAGACATCTGAAAATGCTTATTATCTGCTGAAAAAAAATCTCAGGGATTTGGGGAATTCCACCACATTTTTTAAACAGTGAATCTTCAGCTGTGTGAATTCTCAACCAGCAGCAACAGTGATAATCTTCTCTAAATAAACTCACATGCTTCTTCTTCAGGGTATATTTTCATATTAGACTTAATTCAATCTAACAGCAGGCGGAGGCCAGAGGGGGTAGACCCTCTTTCTCCCTGCTTTTCTGACTCTTCCCTTGAGTTACATTTAGTAATTGTGCAACTCTCTAGTGACTCTCCTCAGCTTGCTGATCTGAGGGAAAACTCGGAGGTTTTCATGAGTTAGCAGGGAACGTCCCCTCCAAGCAGGGAACGTTTAGTGTGACAAGTAGAACTCAGAAGAGGAAGTAGAACGAACGCACGCAAAGTGACGTGAGCATGAGACAACGACTGCTCCTTTCAGTGGCAAGCAATCATCGTAACATGAACCCATGTCCTAAGGCTGCATCTATGGTACTCTTTGCAGTCTTAAGCAATAGAATCATTTTGAAGCAAATGCATGAAGTAAAGATCCTTTGGAATGCCAGTTCAGTTTGCAGAATTGGTACAGTGCATGCTAACTAGATCCTTTTAGGAGGAAATTTAGCTGAAAACATTGTTCCAGAGGTACACCAAATACTCACTAAACATTCATATGCCATCCAAAAGGCTCTTGAAAGGCTTAGGGGCTCAGAGCTACTCTCTAGTGCTTATACTACACTGCAATGTGCAAGCTGACCAGGCACTTCATTGTCTTTATAAGGATGAAAACCTTAGTCTTGGAAGACCCTAAACCACAACCAGACTTTGAGGGTAGCAAAACAGACACACCTCTGTTACAGAGATCTCAAGCTCACTTTCACATGGAAACACAGCACTTGAGCTTTACACTCATTTGGATACCCCCACCCACAGAACCAGGATCATCACATGGAGAATCCTTCAGGACAGAAGTCTTCATGCTGTGGTATCCACATTCTCTGAACAGAGAGAGACATAATTCTCTCTCCCAGGATTTTTCCTGGGGAAGGTAGTGAGAAAGCTCAGAGAGAGAAGAGAAAACAATTCTTATCTCTATTCGCTGCTCCTGTTGTTTGGCACATGTGGAATGTGTTATGGAGATTGTTTACTGAAGAGTGATTTGTTAATTGGACTCTGGTGATGATTGTTTGGATTGATTGACCAATTAAGAAAAAGCTGTGTCTTGACTGTCTGAAAGGGTCACAGGTTTTTCTTTAGTAGTATAGTAGAGTTTAGTATAGTATAGTATGTAATATAATATAGTATAGCTTAATAAAGCAACTGCTCAGCCTTCTGAATCATGGAGTCACTGCACGTTATTCCCTGGCTGGGGGTCATCCTGCATCAATATCAAGCCCCCAAGGACAGAAAATCCTTGTGAAGAAACATCCAGGCACACATCTTTGGTCTGCTCAGTGCACCACACTGTGCTGTGGATAACTTCCTCACTCCTGCCAAGGAATTGAGCAGACAGGGTGGTGGTATCAATCTACCTACAGTTCTTGAAAGAGTGAAGTAACTGATCGGGTCTAGAATCCACTCAGGGGTTTGAGTCACATCAGGAGCATCCAGAGATGGGGCTGGGAACAGACCAGAATACGAGCTGTAGTGCACATCCAAGAGGTCCATCCAGAAGAGAAGTTACCCATAATATATATTCAAGGTCCCCCCGAGTGACACAGCAATGCACAAGGCTGAAGACATGGCTACCTACAATGGACATTCAGTGCTCCTCAAGGAAATGGGACTGGAAAACGAACACCTACAAACTGGCTCTGTGCCCTTAGGACAGTGACATTTGGTCGCAGTGTGATACATTTTCTGGCTGAAAGCTAGTCCACAGGACAGACATGGAAAGTTTCTAGAAAACTTGAGCATTATTAGTGCACCATTCTGTAAATTTGTCTTGCAGGGGGGGCAAGGATACCCACACTCTTCATTTATTTTCCATTGGCCCCTGAATGCCTTACCAATACTATGTTGACAGCAGACAAAGAATGCTATCACAGATAGCTCAAATTGCTCTGGGTAGGGTAATGAAATGGAAATGACATTAAAGATACCAGTGTATAGCAAAGTAATGGTGACACATTCATTTCAAGCATGACCTGCCTATACGTTTACAGAGTAACATAAGTAAACTGAAAAGCAAGTTCTGTGTCACTGTCACTCTCATAGCCAGTCTGCAAGTGCAGTCATCTTGTACATATCTCTGAAAGAACAAATATATTGCCACTTGGCTGCAACACCTGGTAAAACTGACAACACTATCAATCAGAGCAGCAGTACACATTTTCTGCAGGTGAAGCACTGGAATACATTCAGAAAGGATTTTCAGATATAATTAGTTCAGAGAATGCTTATATAGTCCCCACTAAGTAATTCCTGGCCTTTTCATTTGATACAGCTTTTTTCCTTTACAGATACTCTCTAAAAATGTCTGTGAAAGCCTTATGTATATATTTATTTTACAGCTTTCACTGAAATGGGATCATTCCTTTACACCGTTTACATTTTATTACACAGTTATCCTGTGTACAAGCAAGCAATGACAGGTGCCTTGCTACAACAGATCAACTGTCCCTGGTATGTCATTACCATGATACAAGAGCAAGCATAAATTTAAAGTTTCAAGTGCAAAACAGATTAAAACAATGAAAAATTCATAAGCGAAGTAAGAACTAAAAGGCACAGTTGGCTTCCACTTGAAAAGAACTTGGCTAAACAGACAATGATGGAGCTAGAACCAGACACCCAGAACTCCATGTCTGGACAACTGGTGGCCAAGTGCAATGAGATTGTAAGGCACATAGAGCCAGTCACTACAGAAACCTTAAAGTTGCCTTTAATCCCCAAGTACCAGTGGAACAACTCATAGTATCCAAAATATCAAAATTTTGAATGTAATTGAGCACTACCTTTAACAGTTATAAACTATTTGGAGCACTTGAGTTTTTAGGTTTTTTACTTGCAACATGTTTAAAATCTCAGAGAAAATCTGGAAACCAGTGAAGGACTCACAACAGACTTTAAAAGAATTTTCATTAATTGAAAACATAATTTTGATTCTGAGAAAAAAAAAAAAACCCAGCCATTTACATACAATATTTCCTGTAGTAATTATTCTATAGCTCATGAATTTAGATGAAATATGAAAATAATCATATGCTGCAGCATTGAAAAAAAATTAATCTGAGCAGCAAGGCATTTCTTTTCTTATAGTAATAGTCAGAAATCCCTATGGTTGCCATAACTTCTAATAATGTAGTGAGCTTGTTTAAACTTATTTTAAAAAGGATATTTGGGAAAATAATCACACTAATTGGAACACCCAATGCAGTCAAAACTGGCATTTGAAGGCATTTTGAATTGCATTCAGAAAGTAAGCAATGCCATTTTAGATGCTATATTTCCCATAAGAGGCTCTGTGTCCTCATGTATTTGAATCTTTTTTTCTTAACATTAATAGCTTTGCCCCCTGATGCTACCTAAAGGCAATCAAGAAGACAGTGGAAAAGATAAGAAAACGCAAACTAACTGTACTTAGTGTCCTATCAAAAAGTAAAGTAACCTTTATACACCACATTTATTGCTTCTCCCCTCTGTTGCCATTTCTTTCACTGCAAGCTTTCCGCTCAAAGAGAACTGCCCAAGCTTTTCCAGGCAGTAGTTCATGGTGAATCCTTCCCATCAGGCTTCATGCTATCACACTGCAAAACCACAGACCTAAAAGATCCTTGTTTTAGAAAGTCTCCAACTTCAAAATAAAGGAGGTATCACAGTGTGACAATCTTGGCAGAGTACTGATGCCACAGAAGAGAATGGTTGCCTTGGCAGAACTGAATGCTTCATTCAACCCCTGCCCTTCCTCCATGCAAATAAAGCTCTTTTTTCCTTTTTATTTATTTTTTTAAAAATTTCTTCTTCTTTTCTTTTTTTCCCATTCCCCTGCAGATGGGAACAAAAGAACTGAAAGAAGGAAATTAACATGTCTCCACAGGGTACAGCACCTAGGTCCCTTCCTTTTAAAAAGAAGCATGACAATTCAGCAGAGAAGTAAAACTTTAATATTTATCTCTGTTCAACCTGTGTTATGAAAAGCAATTAAGATTTCACCTTGGACCATAAAAATGGTCCATTAGAAAATAACCTTGAATTTCTGCCCTGATGCTCTTTATCATCTTGTTCCTACAGATACTCAGGGGTCTCAAGTTCCACAAAAGAGAACTTGCAATTTAATACATATTGTTTAAATTCAGCTGTGACTGTATAGCTTGTTTTGAAGCCTCTGCTTTCTCTTGCAATTCCATCTTGTGAGAAGGACCAATGTCAACCCAATGCTCTAAGGTGGGGGGTTTGTTTGTTTTTTTCTGTTTTGTTTTTCTTTGAGATTAACCCTTAACCATGACAAAGTAAGTTAAAGTAAATACAGAAGCAAATATACAGAATGTACTTTCAATTATGCATTTGCTACTTTTTGTTCTACTTCCACAGTTCTTTTCCATAAGAATGATGCAACATTTAAACAGTCAAAATCAAAGGTCATTTTCTAACTTCTTTACCCAAGCAATACCATTGAAATTAATGAGCAGTCAATGAATTGAAGACTGGCTGCAAGATCTGTATCTTCCACTAAAAGGCTTGCTGCCTGCCTACAAGTCACATTGGATGGTGTCTCTCTTTTGAGATTTGTCAGCAGTAAAATTAAACATCAGTCAAAATGGATTTAAAGGATTAATTCTTTAATAGATTACTTGCAAACTTCAGTAACATTACTGGAAGGCTTTTTTACTGAGCAGTTCAAAGGAACCCAAGGCAGGAAGGCAAGCACATTTCATTGAAAGTCATAAAATTTTAGCTGCAATAAGTGCATGTGTTGGCATGTAACATTCTATTTATAGTGGCTATCAAGAAATGTAGCATGTAGTATTTCTGACAAACCTTCATGGAAGTACTTTTTTCAGTCAGACTGCCAGTATCAATGAAAGAATTACCATTTTTTCCAAACTACACTACCTCTTGTCTTGTGTCCCCTGATTCTGACCCAGGAACAACTATTGAATGGAATACGTTAGCAGAACACGGAGGGCCCTATTATCATCATGCAGTGATGGAAAAGCTAAGGGGACAAAGCAATTGATTGTTCTTGCAGAAGCAAATGACAAGATACCTCCAAAACCAAAAGAGAAAGTGGTATAGAGATTCTAAAGAAAGTAGATTGGAAAATCCTGTATCTCCTCCAAGATTAGCTGAGAACCAGAGATGATCAACAGAGAAAAAAAATCTGTCCTTTTAGACACACCTTGTTTTTCAGAGTCGGTTAATTGGTAAGGATTTGCAGTCATTAAGACTTCAGGGCCCTTGGGTCTTAAAACTCATGAAAATGACATCACTCTGGTAAAATAAATTATTTACCTCATCAGACATTCCAGGGTGGCAAAACCATTAAATCATACAGAACAGATCACTGCTCATCAAAGGCCTACACCTTTATAATTTCAATAAAAGAGAAAAGGAAAGAGAGAAGGAACTGCTATAAATATGCCAAAAATCTAAAGTAGAACTGAAATGTTAAGAAAAATACAGAAGCGATTGAAAATATGAGATTTCAAAAAGTACAAAAATGACACTAAGAATATTCTTGTAGTTTCTTTCATGAGATCTGCTGTACCTCACAAGCTAATTCCAGACACTTGAACTCTGAACAGCAATAGTAATATCAAAACAACTTATTCCTGTGTATTATTTGGAAAAAAAAAAAGTAAAATAAACCCTTAAAATCCTATCTTAATAATTGGATTAGATTAAAAATATTTAGCATTATTACTGCTTAGCATTACTTAATATAGCTTTAAATCATAACAAGATAGAGTAAAAAAAAAAAAAAATCCAAAAAATTGTACCACAGGCTAGCTAGTCTCTTGACTAATGATGTGCTACTATCAAAACATTCAGTAAAGGCAGTACTGTTTTTGACTAAAGTCAACATTAATGCACAAAGCTGTACATTAACCATAATATCTTTCTAAATGACTAGCCACAATTGTATCTCTTCACTGTGTGTATCCTGCATTATTTTGAACAAAATAAAAGTAATTCATAACCTACATTTTCAGTAAATGCTTTAAATAATCAAAAATGCTTTAAATAATCAAAACCTGACAAGGGTTATATTATGCATGGTAACAGGGCCTTCTTTAACTTTTATTCATCAAAGGATAAAAATCATGCTTATTGAAATATCCTTGATGTTAGGAGGTTCCTGTCACAGATTATTTTAATAGCATGAAAAAGGGCATTTACTCTAATTATATCAATATCCCTTTTTTGTTGTTGGGGTCTTTCTTCTAAGCTGAATATAAACTGTCATCTAAATTCACTGCAAAGGAGTAAAGCAACATAATACCAGCGTCTCGCTGCAGAAACAGAGATTAATATTGAAACAGTTGTTTATTCCAAAGCCACTAAAATAAGTCCATTTTTAGGTTTTATTAGTAGAGTTTGCTATAGAAAGATTTACATGGATTTAAAAACCAGTTCAAAATCAGAACAAAAGTGACTTGTAGTACAATTAGATTCTTATAGTGGTAAGGAGGGTAGTGCACAATGTCCTCTTCAGATTAGTGCCAAAAATAAAGACTCAAGGAAGGTGAAAGTCTCAAAGTCTTTCTCTTCAAGTATAAATACAGTGCTTTCTTAATTATGGCACTAATTGAGAACACTATAAGGATCTAAGTTGGGAGGAAAGGAAAGAAGAGGTGGAGGAGAAAATACCCCGTAATAAAAGCACTAGTCTTCCAACATCTAAATGGAGGCATTTTTTAAATTGTAAACAGAAGCTGTTGCAGATTGACTTCTAGAATCCACTGCATAAAGTACACTCCCCTTTTCCAGAGCAGATTTATAAACACCATTATGTACGGATAAACTACATCTCTGGCTCATTTCTTCAACATGATTAACATGGACTGGATGGAGGAAATCAGAAAGCTTTTTGCAAAAGCCTTTCATAAATATACAGAGTTCCTTATGCCCTTATGTTTACATCTCCCTAGGAAGCAACATGTGATGCAATATATTTAGCAGACTAAGAAAGAAAGTGGAGATGATGATTACTTCAAATTATTAATAGGGTCTTCTGTTCTCATCAGGAATTTGCAATGATTATTTCCACCTAACAGCTACATTTACCAATTTACATACAATACATTTCATTGACAAATTGTTTGGCCATGAGCTTCCAAAGATCTGCCAGAGCTTTCAGTGAATCAACAAGAAGGGGAAAATTGGATAGCTGAACTACAAAGCACTGATCATAACTGAATGGGTGCTATGAGTGTAATAAAGAAAATTCTTGCAATGCTCTCTATCTACTAGTCTGGTGTTCTGGCTGAAAGTGGCTCCACATAAACTAACACAGTCAGATCGATGTTGCTGATATGCGGTTATTGTGTTAGATTTAAGTGGTTGAAATGGGTCTAGATTTAAATACTACTTACAACTGGTTTTTAGAATGAACAAATTTCTTCATGAGTGATATAAAAGTGAAAAGGAATGACATAATAGCACCCCAACTATACATGCCTCAGCTTACAGAAGGGAACCAATCCCAATACAGGCAATACATGCCTTTAAGGAAAAGATCCCTTAAGTACTGGGATCTACATGCAAAGCGTGGCATGAACCTACTGTAAAGATAACTGTACATATTATTCCATAAACCTAGACCAAAAACTAAAATACTAATGACTGTAGAGAATACATTGCTAAAGCAGTTAATATACATAGTTGAAATATAAAGTTCCAATGTTAGTTATACGTTCCATGGTTATGTAAATCCCCTTAGTTGTTTGTTCAATGTTCTACAGTTGTACAGATCCCCCTTGCTTGTTTGTTAGATATTTTGTGGTTATGTGAATCCTCTCTTACCATTGGTTATCACCCCCGCTGCTCCCACTCTCATCTAAGATGGCAAACCACCCGAGACCATAAAGAAGATTACATCACCTAAATAAGTAAATATGAAATTTCCGTAAGACTTAGCAGAAAAGGATTACCTAGCAAAAACCCCTAGAACAACAAACCACCATGCAAATAAAGAATTGAAACAACACCTCTAACCAGAGAGAACATAAGACAACATCAAAGACCCTAGTCAGAATTTTTCACCTTCATCATCCTAACCAGAGCAGGCCAAGAGCAGCATAAAGACAGTGAATCTGAATCTAACAGGCGTCTACTCAGAGACTGTCATGAGGAGAGAAGATCCAGCTCCACCCAATGAGGAAGCTGGCATCCTCCTCCTCCACGCCGTCTCGGAAGCAGCGGTGGTGTGCACACACCCCCACAGGTCCCCTGCCTAGACTGTTTCCAATAAAGCTGAAATCACTAGAGCTGGTCACATGCCATTCATAACAATGACACCTCTTTCACACTGTGAGAATGGGGGGAAAAGGCAGTAAAAGAAGGGGGAGAAGAAGAAAACTACCACTTTGATATGGCTGCTGCTGCATTCCCTACATGGTGCCTGATACTGTGAAAGGAGGACTGTGGCTCTCAGATGGTTTAGGTGAGGGGGAAACTCCCATCTGCCCATCTACAGCTCCATTGCTTATCTTGCCAACA
>VYZP01011747.1:0-31118 GCA_013400635.1 Hypocryptadius cinnamomeus | reverse complement strand
CCTGCTCTTTTTTTTTTTTTTTTTTTTTTTTTTTCCCCTCATAAAAACTTGAAACCACAACTGTCAGCATGTTTTAGCAGGTTAAGGGCTGGGGATGAAGAAATGCACAGCTGGGTTTATTTCACCTCGTAAACCGTGGTATCACACTTGATTGCACTTCCTGCTGCTTGCTGGGCTGGTGTATTTACACCTTGATTCCAGGGGTCAGATCTGTTCCAGGCAATTTTATCCAAAGAGTAGCATAGAGGATTTTTTTTTCCTTTTGCTGTGGAGACAGAAGGAGTTCTCCAGTTTCTTCCATATCCCCCTGGAAGGGACTAAATCCCCTCCTGGCCTGCTAAGTGCCTCAGCTTTCACCTCCTAACCTCAGTAGCCCTTCATCAAGCAAATTCTCTTCTGCTTGTTTCTTGCCTGCCTGTTAGAAAAGGACACTTGATACAATCCCTGTTGTGTCCAGACTTCCCTTCCCAGGGCTAACCCTGCTCCCCTGTGCCAGAGCACTCCTGCTGTGTCCTATCTGTGTCCTCTTCCTGCTCTCTGGTGGGTTGATACCTGATAACTTATCAGGTACAAGAGGCCTTGACTTTGAGGCATTCCAATGTCCAAAAGTCAATATCCCAGCACCTGTGTTGCCTGGAAGAAGGATCCTTGCATTGGAATGTGTTGAGAGAAGTAGTCTGGGGTTTCCTGAGTGCAGGGTGTGGGTGGGAAGAAAGAAATCTCTGAACTGTGCCTGTGATGGAGATTTCTTTATTGTGTCTCTGTTTTTGTGAGTTTCTAAACCATATGTGTGGGGGTAGAGGAGGCAAAGTACAAACCAATGCTCTTGAAGACCCCTACAAATTAAAAACTGTGACTTGGAAAGGTTTGCTGGATAAAAATGCAGGTTTTTTCCTTGAGTTTTATTTTCTCAAGCACTAAGGAAAGGGGTCAGAGCTCCCAGTGGAGCAATTCCTGTCTGCTCCATCAGCACCACAGATACAGGCAGCAGGTCCTGTCCTGCACACGCTCAACATTATTTAGAATTTGACCGGTGCCATAGTTTGAAAGGCTTTTTTCTTTCTTTTTAGATTCAAAAGAAGATTGATGAAGCCTTGAATGATGTCACTTCCAGTTTATCCTTCCTGAAAGATGAAAGGGAATATATCAAAGCGCTGCCAGAACAAGGCATGAGCCAGCCTGAAGTGCTGCAGAAGATGAAAGAGTACAGCTCAAAAGGTGAGTCTGTACTGCAGCAGACACCACACATGACACTTCCTCTCCTAAATGAGTCCCAGTGACTCCTGCTCATGGTTTCAGCTTAAATATTTTGTCCCCTTGTGAGTTTTTGACTGTTTTTCTTCTGGACGTGACTGAGATTCATGAGTTCTAATGCTGTGTTCAGGTATTTACATTGAAATTCTGTTCCTTCCACAAAAATTTCAGGCTGATGGGAGAGGGGAGAGCTGAGGAGAGGAGAAATATGGAGGAAGTTCTCTTTTTGGATTGCATTTCTGATCAGCTGCCTTGATGTTTAACTTTTATCAGAAATGTGAAGCCCCAGAAAATACTCACAATCAAAAAAAGCAGCTTCCAAGTAGGATTGTTAGGGAATTTCCAAGACTGTGACCTCAGTTAAGAGTGACAATGGTTTGTGCCTTGAAACAGCCTTTTAAGGAAGGGTTATGATGATGTTCTCCTGGCTTGAGTCCACACAAGCAGTGTCTGGCACTTAATCTGAGTTGCCTCTCTCATGTAAACACATTCCCCCTGATTTGTGTGCCTGTTACTCCTAATGAGCAAATTTGGGTGACTTCCTGTCCAGGGGAGAAGATACAACTGCCCTGTTCCTATCCCAAATTTGAGAAATGCCTTGAATTTTCTGCTACAACAGAGCATCTGATTCAAATTCAGAAACACATAATTTAATGATCTAGTATCCTGGAAAAACTTCCTTCTTTTCTACTGCTGTGTATTTCTGATGTTGTTTCTGTCTTTGTTTTCTCTTAAATTTTTGTTTCCTTCCTTCACTGGGTTCTTGTTTCTTTACTGAAGTCTGTCCCCCTATTTTTGCCCCCCACCCCTTTGGAAGTTGCCTGGAAGTACCAGTTTAGGTGAAATTTAATCGAGGTGCCAACACTGTGGATTTTAGCAGTACAAACTTGGCTTTCCCATCTCTTCCCAGCTTAGTGTAGTGGTGGGTGCTCTTTGAAAGTGGCTTTAATTTAGTGTCCAGTTTGTTGAACAGCAGTTTGGGGAGACTGCTGGGGATTAAGTGGATTATTTATTAATATAACTGCTTGCTCCAGCTACATGTTGGTTATGTGCTGACTCTTTAGTCATCATTTACTTGCTGTTTGCTAAGTTCACACTGTGCCAGGGGCTCAGCTTCACACACAGCTGTCCCTGGGCCACAAAACTTGGGGAAATCTCAAAAGCTGAGTCCTCCTCTGTGGAACTGAGGGGATTTTCCATGTGCTTTTCCACCCTGAGTGGGGATGGCTGTGTTTGTGAGCAGTGTGCCCTTCCCTCTCTTGCAGGAGATGTACGCTGGCAGGATGGGAAAGTCTCTGGGACTGTGTACAGTGGTGAAGAGAAACTCACCCACCTGCTGGTGAAGGTAAGGTGCCAGCAGGCCAACTTTGTGTCTTCAGGGTGACCAGAAAGCCCTCAGAGCTGTTCCAGCATCCCAAAGTAAATAGGAAAGATCTAAAACTTAAGTCTGGGAAGGGGAATTAGTGGCAGTTTGGGCAGTGTGACTCCGGCCAGGTAACTGTCCCTGTGAAAACACCTCGTAGAGATAAGTGGGATCTAATCAGATGAGGTGCTGTTTTGAGTGAGAAAGTAATTAGTAATTACAAGTGACCTGGAGACTGGCACTGGAACAGCTTTCACTGAGCAAAGCTAAGCTCCTCTTGGTTTGAGCAAAAGAGAAGGTTTGGGAAGTGCTTTTTGGCGTGGCTGTGTGGTCCAAATCTTGGACAATGGAGCACTGGCACGCTTCAGTGGTGTTCTTGTGAGGTCTGTTTACCTGCTCAGGAACTCCTCCATTTGAAAAGGCTGCAAAATAACCTAAACAGCCTAAAGGTTTGTTTTCAAGTACATCTCCTTCCAGAGTTGTTTTGCTAGAAAGGGAAGCCTGGCCCTCTTGTTCCTGGGAACAGTTTTTGTCGCAGCAGGTTTTGGAGCATGCTCTGTTTGGTGGTTGCTATTGCTGTTTTCTTCCTCATGTTGACATTTTCTGTGCCACTTTTGGAGAAACAAAGCTCAGAGCAGCCTTTCTGGAGGGGCCTCAGCTTGGATCACTTTGTGGAAACATTCCTTTGTTTGTGCTGATTATTCACTGATTTGTTTTGCTCTATTTTATTTAACGTCCCTGCAGTTGCTTTTTGATCTGGACTGCAGGAGGTTGGGGCTGGCCTGTTCCAGCCTTGTATCCTCTGAGTCCACAGTTATGGAATGAGCAGAAATACTGGTTTCTACAGCCACTTTCCTTGTGGTGTGGGTGGGCATTTGTGCTTTACTGCCTGCTTTAGAACTCCCTCTTAACAATAAACTTGAGAACAAGTTCTGTTAAGTCACTTTTTTTTCCTGATTTGTGTAAAGCAATTGCAGGATGTATCTTGTGTTCTTCTTTAAAAACAGTGAAATTATCAGATCTGTCCTTATAACAAGAGATATTGCTGTGCTGTAGAGTCCACTCCAGAGGTCTGAATGCCTTAGAAAAATATTCATTTTTTCTTTATTTTACTCCTCAGCTTCCCAGCTTTTGGCATTTACTTGCAGGAGCAGTTAAGTCCTGTAATATTCTTATGGTAAAATGCAGCTAATGTGCTTCTGGAGTGCACATGGGGAGTTCTTAAAGCCTCATCTGCAAGTCTAACTTTCTCTCTTTGTTTTCTGAAGGTGTATGAAGAGTTTGCCTGGAGTAATCCTCTCCATCCAGATATATTCCCTGGTCTGAGGAAGATGGAAGCAGAAGTAGTGAGGATTGCCTGCACACTCTTCCACGGGGGCCCCAAATCTTGTGGTGCTGTAAGTAGCCTGTCTTTGCCTCCTGAACATTTTGGGTATTTTTGACTTTGATAAGTGCAAATGCACCTTTGTGCTCTCCAGGTGAGCATGAGGGTAAGCTCATTCTGGTGTATTCCATGCCAGCTGTGTGGAGGTTGCTTAATTCCTCTTTTTGAGACAGGCAATTCCACTCAGAGAAACAGTTCTCTAAACAAGACCGTTTACTTCAGCTTTTTTTCCCACTCTTAAGTGACACAGGCTTGATGGCAGTTGGAAAAGAGAACTGGTGTAATGCAGCCTGGCTGGATGTCAGTGGGGAACTGTGAACAGAGAAGTGTCACTCTGAGAAGCTCCCCTCAGTTTTAGTCTCTGAGCTGGAGATCTGTGAGCCTGCCAGATTGCTGAGCTCGAGGGCAAGGCCAGCTGGCTGGCTGGCTACTCCCCAACAAGCAGGCATGGCATGGATTGTCAGCTGTCCAGCTGGAAAGCTGTGTTTCCAGGCTCATGTGGCCTTCCTGTGCAAACCAGTTGTACAGTCTTGATAAAATTCCCAGCAAGAGTCCAAATGTGTGTTCTTAAGCTGATGCTTTCAGTGTTGGAAGGCATTGTTGACACAAGAGCTCACGAGTTGAACTGGCCTTGAGTGGGCTTTCCCTGTCAGCTGGAGGCTGGCTTGTGTTAAGGACTTGAGAACTGGACTAGCTTTGTAGAAGGTGTAGTTGGGATCAGACTCCCAGTGGGATTGAAGATGAGCTCAGCTGCGTGGGAGTGCAAGATGAGATTGCATTTGAGAGGAGGAGGTGGCACCCTCTGACCTGACTTTTCTTCTCAGGGTTGTATTCCTTGTACCACCTTCAAGTTGAGAGGAGGAACGTGCCTCTTTGCTTATAAAAGCCATTTCACCTCATCTCAGCTGCTTCCTGGCTTGCAGAGCTGAGATTATCCCTGGAGTGGGACAGGGGCTGGGCATGAAGCTCTTGGGACTGGTTTCTGTCAGCAGTTGGGACATCAGCTGGCACAGCAGGCAGAGAGCTGTGTGCCCCTGATGGGTGCTTGGGGAACTTTGCTTGCTGAAGCCTGCACAGGGGATCTTGGGGTTTTGTTACATAAAACATGATGTAAAGGTGTCAGCCTTGGCCTTGGGTGCTCTCCCACTGAAATGGAAAAGTGGAATTGCCTAAGAGGAGGTCAGAACAGGTAAAAAACTGCCCCAGCTAAAGTGAGACCTGCACGAATGTACTCTGGGGAATCCTGCTTTTCCTTCTGTCCTCCTGCTTTTCCTTCTGTCCTCCTGCTTTTCCTTCTGTCCTCCTGCTTTTCCTTCTGTCCTCCTGCTTTTCCTTCTGTCCTTCTCTCTCTCCTGAGGATGGTGCCACACAGCAAAGGAGTGCACAGCCTGCTGTGGGATTCTGTCCTAGCTGCTTGAACACAGCCCCATTGGCAGGGAGGAGGGGAGGGCTGGGAAGTTGATCAGCCAGAAGCAGAAGATTAATTGCACTCCTGTAATTACCATGTCTGAGTGAGTGTTTCCAGTGGACTTCTTGTCTTCCTCCCACTGCTCTTCCTGACTGTGAAGTGTCCAGAGTTGCTGATCCCTGATGGAGAGGTGTGGGGTGGGTATATGGAGGTCACATGCTCTTTAAGTAGTTGGGCTCAAAGACTTCTCTTATTTTCTTTTCTTCTCCCCAGAACTGAATTAACATTTCAGAATAATTTCTGGAGGCTTGGACAGTTGCAAACTCAATTAAAAAGAGGATATTTTTCAAACTGATGATTTGCTTTCTGTCTTGGGAAGGCCCTGCTGCAGCTGGTGGCTCAGTGCTGCAGTTATACTTCTATAACTGGTGAGACTGTAGAGCAGAGAGGTTTTAATGCTAAACCAGGGAAGGTGCAATGCTCTGAGTTATCTTTAATCTGTTCAAGAGGAGCTGCTGGCTCATTCTACTGAGAAGGCCTCTGGGTTTACTCGATTCAGCTTTTACAGTGTTGAAATTTAGAACAACTGCCTTTTCCCCCCCTGAACTTCCTCATTGCCACCTTAGAGAGGCAGAGGGTCACAGTGTCAGGCCTCTGTCCACTGGATTTACTAACCTGATTTAAGCAGCAGGGACTGCTTGGCCCATTTGTGGGTGTTGCTGGTGGTCCCTGAAGGCAGATGGAACTCGTTGGTGTTTCTGGAGAGGGTGTCTGCATCTGTGCTGCATGGAAAGCAACAAAAAGTTTCTGTCTGGACGTTTCAGTGAGGCAGTTTCACTTCCTTTGTGCTTGATTTCCATAGCACATTGCAGAACAGCACTCTGTGGCAGTAACACTCAGCTGCTCGGTCTGGGAGAAGCAGCCCAGTGACACATCCATGCTGTTCCCAAGGTTTTCAGCAACCTGGGATCTCTGTGGTCCTGCCCTGTGTCGTGTGGACACCTCCCTCAGCAGGATCTCTGGGGAGCTTCTTCTTTGAAGGTTTTTGGTGTGTTTCATAAATGCCAAAATGCAACCTTTTTTACATTTCTGAATGTTAAATCAGACCAGCAGCTTGTGTTTTTTAGAGGAGTTGCCTTTAGCTGAGCCATGTGGGCTGTAATTCTCCCTTGTTGACATGGGCATAAAAGCTCTAACAGTGCCCTGGTGGTTGGGGGGGTTCAGAAATGCCTTTGCCTTAAATTGCTCTGAGAGATGTTTCAAGTTTTTAAGCAGTTTTTAAAGTAATCATTTTCAGCAGTGGATGGATGTTTCCTATTTCTCACTAATTACTACTATTGTTCTTACTTTAATTGTGTTATGCAAGAGCAAAGAGACAGGAATCAGTGAGCTGGGGTGCCTGGAAGATTCTAATCACATTTTTGCAAAGATTTGGAAGGACTAATTAAGCTCAGCACATAGAAGGGGAACAGGGGAGTTTGTTCTTGTCTCACGTGTTCATGTTGACAAGGTGCTTTGTTTTGCAGTGTTGGCTTTGTGGATTTCCCCTGTAATTTGGGGAGAAATCAGCGCTTTTGTGCAAGCTGCAGTATTTTTTTCTAAGTAGCTTTCTGAACTTTAAAAAGAAAGGTCAGCTTTGAAGTGTAGGGAAAAATTCTGTGTGTGTATGGGACATGTGGGTGTTTGATGTGGATCTCTCTGTGAATTCTTCTTCCACTTATTCTACAGCTGAGGACAGGAGAGAGAAGGCAAAATCACCAGATGCAAGCCTAAACCTCCTGTAGAAACCCATTTTGTCTCTTGTCCCCACATTCTGTGGCTTCCAAACTTTGCACATTTGAAGTAGGGAGATGTGAGTGATATGTCTTGAGGGGGGGCTTAAACTGTGCAGGTCTGTCAGATTTTATCTGTAGTGATGAGCAAGTCACCTTGAGATACACAAGTTGTGGAATTTACAACCTGCAGGTTTCCAGGGGTTTTATGGGAGGCTGCCACAGCATTATGACCATGCAGTGGATTGTGGTGTGGTTTTTTTACTCTGTTACCCTAGAAATAAATTGTTGTTTGCTTTTTTGTTTTAAATTCATGGGGTGGTTCAGCTCAGTGAAACTTTTGGTCAGCTTTGTCTCCAGGGTCTGAATGGACACGTTTCTTCAGGTGAAAATGGAAGCAAAATTTCAGAGACCACGAACCGAAGTGGTTCTTTAATATCTGACAGTTTGACAGTGACATGGCCAAAGGAATCCTGGAATAGGAACCATATCTCTTCTTTCTGTTGTAATGTTGAGGTTCCAGAGTACTGGGATTTGGAGGGAGGGAGCAAAGGAAGTGATATACTGAGTTTGGAAAGCAGGAGGGATGTTTATTCCCTGTGCTCTCTCCTGTCCCCTCCCATTTGCAAAACAACAAATAAATCAAGAACACAAAATGTCTGTTTACTTTCCTTTTTCCCCCACACTTTGCCTGGCCTTTGAAGATAGTGCAGGGCTGCAGAGCTGCTTAAACAATGCCTGTTTCCAGCCCCTTTTCCCATGGCATGGAAAAGCCTGTGGACTCCACTGAGGGGAGAGAAGAATGTGTGTGAGCCCTGGGCGGGTGCTGAATCACCGCGCCTTGGCCGGGCGCCGGCGCCACAGGCACTGGGGAACTTGGATCCTGTGACAGTGATTCAGGCTCTGGCTACAGCAGAACGAGTTTGCTGTCAGTGGCTAAGCTGGCAAAGCCTCCTGTAAAGGAGCAGGCTGCATGCACAGGTATAATCCATGTGGACCAAGAGGATTTTGCTGTTAGAGCTGTGCTGGGCTAAAGGTGCTGTTCTAGACTTGGGTGCTTCTCTGTGATTGAGACTCATGATGTGCTGACTCATGATGATTGCTGTGGGCCAATTTAGGAAGCTGAGCTGGCTGAAATCCAGCTTTTTTTGGGTGGATTTTCAGCTGTCTGAACAAGCTTTCTGTGTGGTCGTCTGCCAGTGTGGGTGCCTGGGAGAAGATCCATCCTGGATGCTCCTCCTTACCCTGCATGTGACTGGCTGCTGACAAATGTTGGCTCTGACCTACCAAAAACTGTGTGTGGCTCAGCATTCCCATGCAGGGGATAAAGCCAGACTTTGAGGAAAGGCTTGTTGCATATGAAGGCAAGATGTTGGTGTGTTGGTGTTAGGATTGAAATGGGAATAAGACTGTACAGAGGCTGCTTTTTCAAGAGCAGATTATCTAGGTGAGCATAGGGAATGCTGCTCAACAAGGAGCAGGCCTGGTGTTCAGTGACATGAATCCCAAGATCCCCACGTCCTTCTTAGCAAAGTTTTCACAATCATTATCCTAAGCAGTGTTGCAAGGATAGGTACAAGTATGCAATAATCCCATTCCTCTTCTCCTACCCAGTAGGAAGGCAGTCTATCACCAGCTGGGTTTTTTTTTTTTCCCCAAAGGTAATCACAACCTGACTGATCTTTATTCACAAAGGGCGTTGAGAAGTGAGTGGCACAGCCCATAAAACCCCTAAAACATTGTGTTCCTGCTGCCATCCATTTGCTCCACAATTAATGCAGCAATGTCTTTATCCAGTGAGAAGCTCTGTTAGGTTTTATCTCTGGCAGCTTTTAAACTTACCCTAAAAAGCAGGAATTGTCTGTGGTGTGACAGTTGCTTCCACACTGCCTATGGCAGCAGCTGCTGCTGGCTTTGATTGTGCTAGGAACAAATCCTGGCAGGCTGTGAACTTTGTTCCTTATCTCTGTACTTCATGTTTAGTCATTGTCACACAGTCACAATTGGCATTTTCAGGGTTTGCAGCCATGTCAGCAGGGAAAAACCTAAGGAAAACCCAAATGTCATAAGGCATACAAATGTGATTGGCTCCTTTTTGTGTTTATTTTTGAGGGGGAAGAGGTTAAAAGGGGAAGTTGCAATTGGTTCAGCAGGTCTGAGGAGCAAAATTAGTCCCCCATAAGCAGTATTAGTAAATTCTGATTCCTCTTTTTTGTGAACCTCTGTATAACTGTCCAGCTACCCCATATCCTCAGGTTATGGTTTACCTAATAAGTCAGTCCTGCAGGCTGCTTGAAAAACCAACCTCACCTTTTCCCAGGTTAAAATTTTACTGGGGAAGGTTGTACCCAGTGTCCCCTGCATGCCAGGACTCATAGAAGCTGACCTACAAGAAACCTTCCACTTGAGGAATTCCTTCCTGTAAAGAGTTTAATTTGTGTATTTGCACCAGCTCTTCAGTTCAAGTATGCAATAGTAAACCTGTGTGTGCCTCCCTCTCTTCCACCTCCTGATGCAAACCCTGTGGTCAGGGTGAAGAGGGCTGGGACAGCAGGGTTAGTGGGTGGTGTGGGTACTGGCTGGACTGGCTGGGGAGAGGAATGCACAAATTCCTCCTGGTGTAAAATTCCTTGCGTCCCTGAGGGCTTAGAAGTTCTGGTATTGAGCAGACCTAGGCTGGTCTGAGCAGAGAGGAGGTGGGAGAGTTCCAAGTCCTGCAGCATTCCAGCTTCTGGGAAGGTTTTGTAGCTGAGGAGTGGTGCCAGCCCTGAGCTGACTCTGTGCCTCTGTGACTCAGTGTGGCACTGCTCCAAACCCTGCTGGACTGCAGCTGACTTAACACAGAGTCAACTTTGTTGTTTCTGTATATGTGGCATAATTAACCTGTAATGCAGATCAACAATCCCCAGGTAATCAAGAGCTTAAGTACCAGTAGTTTTGTGAGGTGAGGTGACTGTGCAATGTGGTCCCCTCCTTCTGGGCTCTGGAATTCTGTACTTTTTGTTTGTTTTCCCTTTCCCCCATCCCATTTAAATAGAGGATTCAGCTTTTAAATGTGCGTTTTCAAGCTGAGTGTCAGAGAGCTGCCTCATGCTGTTCAGTGGCTTCTGCTGCCCTTTAAACCCTGAGTTGTCCTGTGCACCTTTGAAGCAGAGTCAAGAGATGCTGTTCCTGCATTCCCTTTTTGCTTTTCCCTCCTGCAACACCCATTTTTAATTTTCCTTGTTTGCTTCTTTTCTGGTGACAGATGACATCTGGGGGGACTGAGAGCATCCTGATGGCCTGCAAGGCATACAGAGACCTGGCTTATGAGAGAGGCATCAAGCAGCCAGAAATGTGAGTGGTGCCACCACAGCTTTTTCCTTTTGGAGCTTGTAGGATTTACTGTCCCCTTTAGCTGAGATGGTGCCGGACCTCAATAATCCTTAATTTCATAGCTCATTGCCACCTATTCCTTGTCCATCTCTGTCTGGAGGAGAGAAACCTGTGTGGAAAGAAGAGTTCAAAAGCACAGGCAGTTTTAAAGCAGCCTGGGGGGCACAGATGTTGCTGGGGCAGCTGTATTTTGGCAATACCTGTCTGCTGCTCTAGACAGCCTGCTTGGATCAACTCTGCTCTCGAGCAGAGATTGTCAGGCCCTTTGAGTGTTCAAGGGGTTTGATTTATTCAGATCAAAGAAGGCTTAGCCTGAAAACTCTGAGGCTGGAGTTGGGCTGGTTGGAGCTCAAATGAGGAATTTCGCTAATCATTACACTGCTAATAGAGGATTTGCTGTCTCTAATGTGCTGTCTCTTTTCTAGATGGTGCATGGGAAATATTTCTCTGGTTAATTGCTTTGAGGGGAAAATGTTAAAGGAACGAAACACTGGTGGTTCTTTTCTTCCCTCTCTAGCATTTAAGGCCCTGATAATGATGTGAGGGCACAGAAAACAGGGTTAATTGAGGCTGTTCAGCCACTGCCACTGGAGATGGGAGACAGCAAATGTTACATTCATTTGATCTGTTCCTTTTCCAGGTTGGTCCCCGTGAGTGCCCACGCTGCCTTTGACAAGGCAGCACACTACTTTGGGATGAAGCTGATCCAAATACCTCTGACCAAGGCTATGGAAGTGGATGTTCAGGTATCACTTTAGCCTCTCTCTAAATGTGCAATTAACGTTGCACAGCAACTAGGCAAGAAATCTGCCTGTCCAGGTAGTGAGTCAGTGGATGAAGAGGGAGGAATGCTTTGTGGAAAAAATGAAAAACAGCACGAGTAAGTGTCATTGCAGATGAAGTTGTATTTGAAATAACTGGATGTTATCCCTTTGTCCCATGGGATTCATTTAGACTCAGGTAATTTATGTATTTTGTAAATAGCCTCAGATTTCAGAGGAGGGTGAACAAAATTATTATGGTATTTCCCAGTGGATGAGTGGTTGTAGCTCGTTGCTTTCCTCTCTGTACTCTTTCATGCCTTGGTTTTTAAGACCAGACTCTGCATGTTCTCACTCTTTATCTTTTTTGGCAGGATGGCACTTGGTAAATGGAATGTGAGCATCTTCTCTCTTTAAATCTTCAGGCAATGAGGAGAGCTATCTCGAGGAACACAGCCATGCTGGTCTGTTCTGCTCCCCAGTTCCCACATGGAATTATGGACCCCATTGAAGAGGTGGCAGAGGTAGGATACCCCATCCTGTAGGAACCTGTGTGTTGTAGCAACAAAACCAGTACAAGAAGAGTGGAGGGGTTGCAGGATGCTGAGCAGTGAATTTGGTGGGGGGATCCCACTGGCTGGAAGGGTATTACTGTCCTCAAATGTTGTTTACCAACAGCAGGGTATGTAGGATGCAGTTTGGGACTGAGGGGGAATGTGTGACTGTGAGACCAACCAGAAGTGCTCGTTCTTTGCTACGCTGAAAGGAAAGAACACTTAAATGGCTCACCTGGTGAAAAGGCTTTGATTTAGGACCTGCTGGTTGTAGCAAAATTGGTGTGGAAGTCTGAGGAATGTGTGGAGGGAGTAGGAGTCAAAGGGCCAGGATCTTATTTTCTGAACACACCTCTTAATTTCTTTCCTCTCTGTGCTCCAGTTATTTATCTTGTATGTGACCAGCCAGGGCCTCTGACCTTCTGTTCATTTGACTCACACCCTTTTATTTTATTGTGGATACTCCTTTCAGACAATGTTGTCACATTCCTTTGGCAAACACAGCAAACTACCAAAATGCCATGCTGTTTTTCCTGTGTGTGGGAGGCAGAAAAAGGCATCCCACAAACAGCCAGCCCTTCCACATCTCCCGTCCTCCACAAGTTGAGAGTGGTGTGATGTTCTCAAAGGGTTCAGTGAACATTTAACTGTGAAATGCCAAACACGTTTTGGTGACTGGAGTTTGGGTGTCTCAGCCACATAATTTTGATCTCTTGTTCACACACACAGCTTGCAGTGAAGTACAAAATCCCCTTCCATGTGGATGCCTGCCTGGGTGGATTCCTTATTGCTTTCATGGACAAGGCAGGGTTCCCCCTGAAGCGTCCCTTTGACTTCCGTGTGGAAGGTGTGACCAGCATCTCTGCTGACACCCACAAGGTATGGAGAAGGGTCTTGCAGGGCTTTCATTTCTGGGGTGTGATTCCTGTTGCCATCCTGGCCTTCAGGCATTTCTTCCCTACTGTGTGGAGGAGCACTGAGGTGCAGGGGTAGGGTCTGCTCTGTTCCTGTGCTCTGTGCAATGTGCCAAAGTACAGAACCCCCCCAGGCTGAGAAAGACCTCCAGGACTGAGTCCAACCTGTGAGCAGTCCCCACCTTATCAACCAGAGCAGAGCACTGAGTGCCACATCCAGTCATTTCTTGAACACCTCCAATGGCAGTGGCTCCAGGACTGAGTCCAACCTGTGAGCAGTCCCCACCTTATCAACCAGAGCAGAGCACTGAGTGCCACATCCAGTCATTCCATGAACACCTCCAGGCATGGAGACTCCACCACCTTCCTGGGCAGCCCCTTCAGCCCTGACAGCCCCTTTTTCCCCTTCCACAAAGAAACTTCTCCTGATTTCCAACCTTAACCTCCCCTGGCACAACTTGAAGCTATTTCCTCTTGTCCTGTCATTGTTTTCTCTGAGCAGAACCTGACCCCCCCTGGCTGTCCCCTCCTGTCAGGGAGTTGTGCCGAGCCAGAAGGTCCCCTCTGAGCCTCCTTTTCTCCAGGCTCAGCCCCTTTCCCAGCTCCCTCAGCCTCTCCTGGGGCTCCAGCCCTTTCCCCAGCTCCATTCCCTTCCCTGGACATGCTCCAGCCCCTCCAGGGCTCTCTGGCTGGGAGGGCCCAGAACTGGACACAGCCCTCAAGGGCCCCCAGCACTGAGGGACAATCACTGCCCTGGTCCTGCTGGTCACACTATTCCTGATCCAGGCCAGGTGCTATTGCCACATGGGCACGTGGTGGCTCATGCACAGCCACTGTCACCAGCACTCCAAGGCCCTTTCCAGCTTTCCAGCCCCTCTGCTCCAGCCTGGAGCTGCAGGGAGTTGCTGTGACCCAAGGCCAGAACCTTGCACTTTGCCTTGCTGAACCTCTGCCCATGGATCCAGCCTGTCCCAAGCCTTCTTCTCTCCAGCACATCAACAAATGGGATCTTGGTGAGGACTTGGATGCATTCCTGTGCCCTCTTGCTGCTTTCTGACCCGTTCTGTGCCCCTTGCAGTATGGCTACGCTCCCAAGGGCTCCTCGGTGGTGCTCTACAGTGACAAGGAGTACAGGAAGTACCAGTTCTTCATAGCCCCTGACTGGCAAGGGGGAATTTATGCATCCCCCTCCGTGGCAGGCTCCAGGCCTGGTGGGATCATAGCTGCATGTTGGGCAACTCTGCTGCACATTGGAGAGTCGGGCTACGTTGAGGCTACGAAGAGGATCATTAAAACAGCTCGTTTCCTGGAGTCAGAGTACGTGGGAGCCTCAGGGTTTGGATCCTGCTGCACCCCTCCTCCCAAACTGTTTTTGTTTTGGTTTTCCCTGGTATCTGCTGGGCAGTTCTGGGAGAACATTTGTTTGTGCCCTGATAGCTGAGGGACACAGATGGGAGGGGTGCAGGCACCTTCATTCAGGTTGGCTTTGAGAATTCCTTCTGCCTCAGCTGTGGCTGAGGGGGAATCTGGAGGGAGGACAAAAGGAGGGTTATACTCTTCCTTGTTGGGGTGCTTGGGTTGCTATGTAAGAGAAGCTGATTTTCTATCTTCCCTTGCTTTTCTGTCATCTGTCTTTTCCATTTCTTCCTGGGTTTACTTGACTTTAGGGTATGTAATGACCCAGGTCCTCTGGGAAGTCCCAATGGCCCGGGCTGGGTGCATGATTTTTGGGTGGGAATGTGCTGCCATCTGCTCCCTCCTGTAGCTTTTCCTTTAAAGCTCCAGCTGGGTGGACAGAATGTCTGAACCCTGTAACATTGATCAGTCATTTCTTTTCTCCTCCTTCTTTTCAAGGTTGAGAAAAATTGACAGCATCTTCATTTTTGGGAAGCCAGAGGTGTCTGTCCTGTCCATTGGCTCAGACGCTTTTGACATCTATCGATTATCTAATTTTTTAGCTGCAAAAGGTTGGAACTTGAATGTCCTACAGTTCCCACCAAGGTGAGTGTGTAGAGACCAGGGAGTGATGTATTTACTTCAGGCCATCTAGCTCTCATGATTTGCTGAGTACTGTCATCCATAGCTGATAAATTGTATATAGAATTTTCCTCTGCAGAGCAGGAATCACTTTTGTAATTGCCATTATACAGCAGTGAAGATAAAGTAATAGTAATTTTAACGAGCCTGGCAGAGGATTTTCTATTTATCTCTATCTAATACAAGCAGAAAAATATAAATAATCAAGGCTCTATCTCATGTTTAGTTAACTGAGGGTTTGTAGATTGATTTATTTATTTTTACTGTCTTCCTCCTGCCCGCTGAAGATGAAGGAAAGTAAAACAACAGTGAAGGGCTGATCATTTTCAATGTAAAATTAATCTTTGTCAGAGACTTTCCTTAAGTGGGATATTGGGCTTTTTTGGGCAAAAGGGGTCAGTGCTCCCAGATGCAGCTGCACTGCACTGAAAAAAATTGTGAGTGGCCATGTGAAGGGAAGTCCAGGGAGCCTGAGGTGATAGGTCAGAGGTGGGTGCTTCCTTCTGGTGATGGCTTAGAAGCTGCTGAGGAGGGAGAGGGAAGTGATGGCAGGGGTCACTGTGCTTGCAGGCAGCTGCATTTTTCTCACCAGAGGTACCTGGAGCGAGGTGAGAAACTTGAACCTAATTGTGAAGTCAGGAAGGAGGAAGAAGGAGCTGGTTGTAGCAAGCATTTTGCATGGATTACCCTTAGTGGGAATGCTGTTTCAAGGAGATACAGTTATCACTGGCCACAGAAGGGCTCAGCTGCTTTTGGGGGCTCAGAAAACATGGAGCTGTGTGTACTGGAGGTGTTTAATGTCTGCCCTCTGCCCTGCCTGCCCAGCATCCATCTCTGCATCACGCAGCTGCACACCAAGCCCGGCGTTGCTGAGCAGTTCCTGAAGGATGTCAGGGACAGCATCCAGGACATCATGAAGGACCTCCACGCCAAGACCACGGGCATGGTGAGGAGGCCAGCACACAGTGAGGGGGTGTTTGGGCTCAGGGGGTTTCTCCTGTGTAACAGCCTCTCTTCTCTGCTTAGGGAGCCATCTATGGAATGGCGCAGTCCGTCCCAGACAGGAGCCTGGTGGCAGAGATTTCCCAGGCCTACCTGGATGGCCTCTACAGCACGGATGTTCTCAGCAGTGAAAAGCACATGAACGGCTCTCCCAGCCACCACTGACTGTAGTGCAACAATCTGTGCCTTGCCAGCCAGCACCAGGGTGGTTCCAAAGGTTTCCTAGGGAAAGAGATTGCAGTTCCTTTGTTCCTACAATTGCAGGTCTGACGGTGGCTTGATCTGGAAGAATTCCTTCCCTGTCTTAGTCTGTTCTGAAATCTGCATTGTTTTCATGCCCAATTTCAGTTTTAGGGCTTTTCCTCCCTCCCCCCTGCCTGTTTTCATCATGGCTGTTGATGGTGAATTGAATGTCCATTCCACAGCTCCGAATTCCTCAGGTACTCTGCATGTCCCTTCATTCCATGTTGTTTCTCCTTCTCAGACCTGGTATTCAGCCAGTGTCCAGCCAAGTGTTAAATTTGAGTTCTCACATTGTGCTCCACGGCTCCAATCTTCCTGGAAGCTAATGGCAGACAGCGAATTGGAAATTTTGTTTTCTCTTGAGTATTGCTGTAAGCTGCTGCATTTAACAGACCATGCTGGGAGCCTTATATCTGTGTAATGCAGAGCTGATAAATTGGCAGAGGGAAGGTAGTCACGGCCTCCTTTTGAAATCTGCGTGAGACTGCAATCAATATCTGCTGAGGGGGAGAAAAAAACAACACAAAATCCTTTTCTGGAATCTCTTGAACAACAGCAGAAATAGAAACCAAGCAGGTGGCGTAGGGAGAGGAACTGGATGGTACTGAAAACCCCGGGTACATCGTGGCTGTTCTGCTCCCCTGCCTCTTGTAGAAGACATGCATTGACCACCCAGGAGTGCTGTTTTCCCTTGCACAAATCTGGAGGGAGGTGCACAGCTCATTTCACTGTTCAGAACTTGAAGGTTTTACACTGTCCCCTCACGATGCTGTAGCAGAGCCAGCCAGGCCCTGGCCCGTGTCACAGCCAGGGACGTCGTGCGCAGACGGTTTTTTTACCATGGTCTTTTAGTATCAAAAAGGTGACTTTTGTAATAGCAGTAATCTCAGCTCTTTGCACTGATTCTTTTAAGGCACATTCTCAAAAGGGCATTCACCATTGTGCCTTGATGCTTCTCTGGCTTTTTTTTTTGTGGCATGCCAGGGAGGGTTGGAGGGTTCAGCTGTTTGACCACGACCTTGGTTGTGGTCGTTTCTTTATGGTACTAATTCTGAAAACAAACCTCAAAGGCAGGCTGGCCTCAGAGGAAGCACCCTTGCCTGTTAGGTAGGATAGTAGTTGTAATGAGCCAAGTCCCTTCACAGTATTACAAAGATGCTGGGAGAAGCAGAGGAAAGGATGCAGCAAGTCGGAGCTGTTCCAGCCTTGGGCACGTGGCTCAGCCTTCCTATTCTTCCCCGCTGTTTTTAGGGTGAGAGAGTTTTCCCAGCGCAGCCTTGTGGCCTCAAGGACAAGCTAGAATGTCTCAAGTAGCCTTGAGAGTTACTCCTGCAGGGCTTTCCCATGTTTCCTCTCAGCTTTTTGCATGGAGCAGAGTTTCCCAGGCAGAATCCCACACGTGGGTGAAGACTTCATGCTGTGTCTGCACAGTCCTGTGCAGGGCATCTGAAGGCATCTCTCTGCTCCAGCCTGTTAGCCTGAAGCTGACCCTGGCTGAAGCACAGGAATTTTAAGGAATGAGAAGGTCACTGACCAGCTCCTGCACAAACCAGCCCAGCCATTGTGGGAAGGATCCTGGCTTTCCAACAGCTTTATTCCCTGTGCTAGGAGACACAAGCATTTTGGCCATCTGCCCTGAGCTTGATGACTTCATGCAAGTCTCTGAGCCCTTTTGAAATAATTGAATTGCCTGAGAGTCTCTTGATGGTGATATCAGCTCTGGCAGTTTGTATTGGACCTATTTATTCTCTCAAGGTCTTGCCAGTGTGACCATTACTGTATCTCTGAGTTTGGAGACAGTCTTCATTGTCTGGCTACTGTGATGGTTCTCTTTGGAACCGAGATTTAACAAAACAAAAAAAAAAAAGGGAGGTACTGTTTTTGTTTCTGCTTTAAAAGAAAGAAGGGGTGGATTGGGGTGGGCTGAAGGAGAGTGAAACTCCCTTCTCTTCCTTCCCTGGTTGCATTTTCCTCCCAGGAAGTAGGTGGATCTAACAGATCAGTGCTCCATTTCACACTTTTGGATGTATTTGAAGATGTTATTTGTAAGTCAATGTATTCTATTCTGGGCTTTGCTTATTAATAATATTTGTGGGTTTAATTGTTCCATGTGTATGTGTCCTGTACTGTAAATGTAATCCTGTGGTCGGGAGTAGGCCACTGTAATTCCCTGGTGTGTAGTTTTTATTCATCCTTGTCACCTAACATGTAATCTGCATCTACTTTATCATGCCAAATGGTCCTGGAAAAACAGATTTACAGGCTGTGTGATTGTTCTAAAGACAAAAAAAGAGAAGAATTTGATGAACTGGATTATGATCTGAAACTGGACGGTACTTTTAGACCTGGAGGGATCCTTGCCACTGTTAATTCCTGCGGAATTTCCTCGTTTTCCAAGCGGGACACTCAATTTGTTGCTTGTACAAAGCACTCCCAAGGGATTCACCTGTTCCTAGGTACTAGAATGAAGAATATCCAATGGGATGGACCAAGAAGAGATGTGTGTCTTCATGCCATGGATTTCATCTGCACTTTTCTGATGACTTGGGGGAGAGGGGAGCGGAAGGGTTGCGTACAACACAATAATACCTTGCCCAATAAATCCATGAGGACTTTTTAATGGACAAATGAGATGAGTTGATCTGATGGCAATTTTCTGCTTTGCTCTGATTTGCCCCTGGTCGAACTGGAGGCTGAAATAGCTGGAGAGATGGTGAAAATGGGCCTGGTTTGTATTAAAATGGTGCATTTAGCTATCTAGGCTCACTGAGCTCTTATTTTTCTGCTTCAGTGCTTGTTTGAATGAATGTGGACCTGTTGTTCGTGGCATTTGCTCATGCACAGCCTGGTCTGTGGCAGGGAGGATGGTTTATGAATCTTACTAACTCTGCCTGAGGGCTGCTCTGTCCTTCTGTCAAAATGAAGGTGGTGTCCGTGTCTGCATCTTGGTGAGTGATGTTCAAGGATGCTGGAAGTTAAAAGAGCTATGGATTTTCTATTAATACTATGTAGAACTTTAAAGGGTTAAAAAAAGAGAAGAAAAAAAGACTTGAACTGGGTGTTTGTAGTGTTTTTCCCCAGACTGTTGTGCTGAAAGCAAATGCTGTTGCTTTCACATGAGATTGTTTGTTGTATCAGTGAAGATCCTGCACCACCAAATCCACCCACAACCTCTTTTTGGGAAGCATTCCACCCTAAGCAGCCCCTGCACTGCTGCCATGCTGCTTTTGTGCCTTTTGGTTGTCCTTTCCCTGTGTTTGTGCCTTGGCTGTGGCACAGCTGTGATTTTACACAAGCAGTTTTTACCTGCCCTGGCTTTGGTCATCTCTGTCTTTCAGACCCCAGTCTCTCTGAGGTGAAGGCACCTGCTGTTTCTGTGTCAAGTTTTTTTTTGTGGCAGCAGCACCTTCTTGAGAGCAGTCAGGGCAGTACCTGCCTTTGGGGAAACCTGTTGGTGTCATTTGGTCAGTGAGGCCTCTTTGCAAAGAGCCATCAGGTTAAATGAGATGTTTATTGTAAACATTTCCAGTTGGTATCCTACAAAAGGCTGGCTCCGGTCGGGGTGACACCATGTGCCTGATGTAATACTGCTGGAGAGGGGACACAGCAGTGACAAACTGCACAGCACCTTGCTGCTTGGGTACAGAGAAGCCAAAGGGGTCACAAAACAGGTTTTAGGCAGAAAGCACATTCCAGGAGGTAAGGAGCAACAACAGGGGCAGGATGGGGGCAGGCTCTGGACAGATTTACTGGTGCAGTGGTGTAACTTGACTCTGGAAGGACATCAACCTGTTGGAGCGAGTCCAGGGGAGGTACCAGGATGATCAGAGGGATGGAGCACCTCTGCTATGAGGAAAGGCTGAAAGAATTGGGATTGTTCAGCCCAGAGAAGAGAAGGTTTGGGGTGACTTCATTGCAGCCTTCCAGTGCCTGAAGGAACCGACAAGAAACACGGGAGAAGGACTTTTCACAAGAGCACGTAGTAACAGGATAAGGGGGAATGTATTCACACAGAATAGGTTTAGATGGGATATTAGGGAGAAATTCTTCCCTGTGAGAGTGGAGAGGCCCTGGCACAGGGTGCCCAGAGCAGCTGTGGCTGCTCCTGGATCCCTGGCAGTGCCCAAGGCCAGGTTGGATGGGGCTTGGAGCAGTGGTGGAAGGTGTCCCTGACATGGCAGGGAGTGGAACAAGGTGATGTTTAAGGTCCCTTCCAACCCAAACCATTCTGTGACTCTGTGATATGACTGACTCCTGCTAAGAGGCTCAGCAGCTGGGGGTGTGGGATCACGTGACTAAGGAAAGGTTTAAGGATGGAATGTGCAAGATCAGAGATGGATACATGCACCCTGAGAAGTGCCTCCATCCATCCGAGCTGCGCTGGGGGGGCTGGCGAGGTGTCAGGGCTGTCTGGATCCAGGATCTAGCTTGGAAGTGGGAAAAGGCTCTGGGTGCAGCCATGGAGGCAGGACACAGTGGCACAGTGGGGTTTTGGCTGCGTGGATCCCTGGTCAGGAGAGGGAAGCTGCCACCTGCTCGATGAACCTGGCCAGGTTGATGTCTCGCTCCGACAAACCCCCGCAGTCGTGGGTGCTCAAGGTGATGTGAACCTAAGGCAGACAGACAGACCCAGAGTTGTTGACAGAAACAGCAGGGCTGTTCTCCTCAGTGCTGCATCTGATGAGACAGTAGCTCCAGACTTCCTCCTGGGCTGGCAGAGGCGCTCTGGCACTTCGCCTGGTTTTTCTCCTTCCTACATCTCATGCTGGCCACAAGCTGTCACTGCCACCCCTGACTTGGTCACAGCAGCCACCTGTGCCCATTTTCAACTCACTCTTTTCCCCAGAAGCTTTTCCTGTGGCTGCTACTTGATCCAGATTTTAAAAAGCAATGCTGGTGCCAGCCTTTGGCGGCTACTGCTCAGCTGGATGGGATAAAAGGAGGAAAGGATCTGTGGTAGCTGTAGGCTGGCTGTGATATGGGAACAGCATCTGAGGGAAGAGGTCCTGCTGATGACAACAGTGCTTGCTGCTCCTGTTTTATCCCTCAGAAAAGGGAGCTGCTCCCTGAAGTGCTCTGCTTTGTCCCCACCACCGTGTTCCTTACCTTATTGTACACATTGAACCACTCGGGGTGGTGATCCAGTTTTTCTGCCTGTAGAGCCACTCTGGTCATGAAGCCAAAGGCCTGCAGGGTAAGAAGGAAAGTTAACTCATTTACCCTGCAACATCTTGGTTTTCACCCCCATTACTATTAATTTCACACTGCCTGTGTCTACATAACCCACCCAAATGCAAGGCCTGGGCTGTTCTGGGAGTTTTCTATGGGTTTTCCTCTTCCTGAGGAGTGTTTCCCAGACAAACTCTGTGCGGGGTCGAGCCCTTTGGTGTCTTGGGGAGGTTGTTTTGCTCAGCCATTCCACTTCAGGAGAGACACAGAGGGCTTTCTTTGGCTGAGCTTTGCAGAGGGGACTCCCTGCTCTGCAAACTGGGTGTCCCATTCTGCAGAACTCCGTGCCCCTGGTGCTCATACCCGGTTGAAGTCCTTGAAGTGGAACTCTTTGAAGATGGCATCTCTGCCTTCCACCTCGTTCCACCCCACGGCTCTCAGGTTTGGCAGCAGCTGCTCCCTCTCCTCTGTGCTCAGCCTGTGGGCTTTGCCTGCCTGGAAAGGGAAGGAAGGGGAAGAGGAGCAGGTCAGTGAGGCAGAAGTGGCATGAAGTAGATGTTGAGGGCAATGAGGCATCCCATGGGTCGGGGAGCTGCAGCTGCAGAGGGGGTGGGAGGGTTGGAATATCAATGTCCTCTGCTCCCTGCTTGGAGTACATCCTGCATGTACCAAGGAAGTCCAGCTGGTCCCTTCTGTCCTCTCACTTGCAACACCTCCCAGTGTCTGAGGTACTAAGAAATGATACCTGTGTGAAGTTAAACTCCAAAATACATTTTCTTTTACATATTATCTTCTGGGAAAAAAACCCCCAACAAACCAACAACTTAAAAAGCAGAAGCTCTTGTGATCTTTTCTAGATCTTAGAGCTGCTTTAGGGTTCCTGAAGCAGCAGGGCTTATTTATTTATTTATTTGTTTAGTTTATTTATTCATTTATTGGGAACCTGCTTTTGAGGAGAAAGAAGTGGATCAGAGATGAGTCACACTAAGCTGCAGTTCAGCTCCTTTTCCCCCCCTCTCCTTTATATTACAATGGATTTTAAGAGGCTGTTTCTGCCTGTGAGGAACAAAGGGCAGAGGGAGGGATTGTGGTTGAGCTCTGCCTTGGGCAGAGCTGCTGGTACTTAGTTTTTAAGGGGTGGTGGTGGGGAAGCAGCAGTTGTTGGCTTTGAGGAGTGTTTCTAGGCAGAGATGAAATGAAAATGAAGCTCTTGGAGATGGGGGCTGCCTGAGCCAGCTCTGCTCTGGCTCAGTGGGGAAGGCAGGAGCGAGTGCAAAGGGCCACTGCTCTCTGAAATGTTATGTTCTGGCAATTGAAATTCTTCCACAGAATCACAGATTGTTCTGACTTGGAAAGGACCCACAAGGATCATCAAACTCCAGCTCCTAGCCCTGCACAGGACAGCCCCAAGAATCTCACCCTGTGCCTGAGAGCATTGTCCAAACACTCCTTGAGCTCTGGCAGGTTTGGGTGAGTTGATCTTTCCAGCTGGTGATGATGAAGAGCTCCTTGCAATTTATTTTCCTTTATGTGCTGTAGAGCCAAGTGTGGCAAGTTGGATATGAGTCTTGACAAATCTGGCCCAGTTTTTTGGTGGGTATTTGACCAGCAGCCCCTTGAGATGTTTTGCTTGGGCATCAATGCTCAGAAATGGCATTGGGCAACTGAGGCAAATAAATCATCCTCTCCTGTGGTTTCCCTGCTCACAGGCTGCAGAAAACCAAAGAAGCAGCTGTGAAACTGATGTTTTTGTGGGTGAGTCTTGCATGTTTTGGGCAAGATTGGAAAGATGACACCCCATTCCCGTGGCTGTGTGGGTGCCTACCTGTCCGTGTATCCCTGCCCTGAGACTGCATGGAATGGAGAGTGCCAGGGTGTCACTGGGGGTGGGATGCTTCCTGTCCCCTGGCATTGCAGCTCCAGGATTTTTGGGGAGGTGTTCCTTGCCTCTGCGTATTTTGGATGACCCCCTGGCAGCCCTGGCTCTATCACCCCCTCCCCACCCCCAAAATGTCAATGCTGTGCTGGGAGGGAAGGCAGTGAGCAAACATGACTGAGCTCAATAAACCCGGAGCCGTTGCCCTTCCCTGCTGATGGTGTGATAAGCCGGGCACAGGTAGCTTAGCAACTGGATAAGGTGGGGACAGAGGATGGCTCTGCTGGCAGGGAGCCACCCGCGGGGGCTCTCATGGGAGCAGGGCAGGGGCTGCACCAGGATTTGGGACCAGGGGCCGAAACCTGTGCTAAAGAGAGGAAAGGAAAAAGAGAGGAAAGGAAAAAGCTGGAGTTGTAGCTTGGAGCAGAGGGGTATGGATGCAGGGGGCTGGGTTCCAAACCAGCCTTCCCCGGGCAGAGCAACAAAGGGACGTGGTGTAATTGTTCTTTTTCTCCGTTGTGACTCTGTGGGAGGATGGCCCCCGGGGCTTTTTCCAGCCCAGCTCCTCCAAGCACCGGCGGGAGGCATGGCCAGGCTGAGGTCTGGCACCCAGAGCCAACTCCTCTGGCTGTGTCAGAGGGCAAACCCTCTGCCTGGAGCACCCCCTGCCCTCCATCCTGCTCCAATCCATCCCTCTCCACCCCAGGACATCAGCCAGCCTGCTGGTTTTGTCAGGATGGCATGTTAATGCTTTCATGTGCTCTCACTCCTTAAAAACACACTCTTCTTGTTAGGGAAATGAAATTATTTTGTTTTCTTCTGCTGGCTCTCAACTGCCAAAAAGTTAGGATTTTAATTTTTGGGTTTTTTTTTTTTGCCAGCAGGAAACCAAGTAGATGCATTGTGCAACTGAGGGAAAGGAACCAGCAAGGGAAATCGGGAGAATCGGAACCCTCTTTGCTCTAAAATCTTCCCTTTTAAAGAATCATGGAATGGTTTGGGTTGGAAGGGACCTTGAAGCCCATCTAGTTCCACCTCCTGCCATGGGCAGGGACACCTTCCACTATCCCAGGTTGCTCCAAGTCCAACCTTGCCTTGGGCACTTCCAGGATCCAGGGGCAGCCACAGCTGCTCTGGGCACCCTGTGCCAGGGCCTGCCCACCCTCACAGGGAAGAATTTTCCCTTAATGAAAGGTAGAATTTCCACCTAGGAGAAGGTGCAGGGGACAGCCCTGGGCGGGCGGGCAGGGCTGGAATGCTGTGTATTCCACAAGGCCCCTTTGCTGCGGTGGAAAAGCCGATTTCCAGCCGGCCCGGGCGTGTCGCGGGGCTGTGCAGATGGAGCACACTTGGGGGTCGTCCTTGCCCTACAGAATGTGAGGGGGGGTCGTTGTTGGCGGATCCTTTCCCTCCCCGTGGCAGAGGAGCCAGCCTGCAGAGCGAGCTCTGCTTTGAAAATCCAGCAGCAGCCGCGTTACTGATTAACCACGGGCGCTCCGCTCCTTCCCCCCTTCCTCCTGCCTCTCCTCGCAGCCTCCAGCTACCGCTGGAGCATTTCTGCCTCAGAAAAGGCACAGCGAACAGCCGGCTTGCCCAGCAGCGACTCACCATGCCCGCGGCTCCCGGTGCCCTCCGTGCCCGCCGGGTGATGCTCCGTGCCCGATGCCGCCGGGGCCGCGGCTCCTCCGGGCCGGCGGGAGGCGTGGCGGGGCCAGCGGGTCCACCCACGGCCGGCCGAGCCTTCCCAGCGCTGGCCACCTGCCTGTGGGGCCCCACAAGGTCTCTCGGAAGCCCTGCACGACGAAGCCGCGATGGTGTGATAGATGAGATGTATCAATTCGTGCTGAGACTACAGTAATGATCCTAGTATTATATTTTCTTCCTCGAGCCGGGTTTAATGAGCTCTCGGAGAAATATAATACACCTAAAGATAGCTAATATTTTGGGGGCTATATTGAAGCAGGAAGACTTCTGCTGCAGTGTTGGAAACAAAAAGGTTTAATAAAAGGCAAAATAAACAAACAGAAAACTCGTGCCAGGTGCACAGGTCTGCTCCTGGTAAAAACACTTCACAAAAGTACTTAGTTTCTTTGTTCTCCTGTTTTTCTACCTAATTGTTCAAGCAGGACTTTTGGCTTCTGCCCAATTGGGTTCCCTCAAGTTTGAGGTGACGTTTCTAAAGTCCTATAAGATTGCTTTTCACCTGATCACTGAGAGAATTTTCTAAGCTTCTTTCCTTTCTTAGAGAGACAAAAGACAGCCCTATCACTCTGTCTACAAAGAGCACACTACTACATCCTAGCATGCCAAAAAGAGAATTCCGGGAAATTCCCTCTGCTGAGATTACAGCAATATATGCACCAAAATCCTAGCCTGAATATTTGTCCCCAGAAATGTGTATTCCAGGGGATTGCTCTCCTCTGATGGGAGGCATCTTTGATAAGCATCACCAGCAACCACAAAATAAGTGATAGAAATTCAAGTATCAGGACGACACTACCTCCAGAGACGTGTATTCCAATGCATATTCCAAAGAATTTTTCCCAGAGACGTGTATTCCAATGTATATTCCAAAGAATTTTTCGCCTGACCAGACTCCAGCAGGAGACATATTGATTAACATCATCAGAAGTCTTTCCCGGAAAAGTCTTTTTATGACAGGATTCCAGCAATTATCCACCGGTTCCGGAAAACACAATGATATGATAAAGAAGAACCCCTTCCAAAGGTATGGAAAAACTGTAGAAAGGTAATATGCTAAAGAAAAACTCTTCCCAGGGTACGGAAAAACTGTATAAAGATAATATGCTAAAGAAGAACCCTTTCCAGGGTACGGAAAAACTGTATAAAGATAATATGCTAAAGAAGAACCCTTTCCAGGGTATGGAAAACTGTATAAAATGGACCCTCTGAGAACTGCTCTTCGGAGACCCACGGGGACTTTGGAATGAAAGGACCAAATCCTAAATCTCCCCGATTGTGATCGCCCGGCTCGGAGTTGAGTTTAGATTGCGGCTTATTCCAAATTTATATTTTGATAATTTAATAAGTTTCTTTAATTATTGAATTGGAGTATTCATTTATAACAACGGGTTTTGCCCCCGAGCCGCTCACCCCTCTCTCCCTTCGCCTGGGGCGCAAGGAGAAGGCAGAGAGGGATGGAGGGGGCGTGTGGTAGACGAGTAACAGCACGGCTGACTCTCACAATTACAAGGCAAATATCGTGTCTCTATGTTAGGAGAAGTTTAATGGGTTTATAGTTGTGAAAAACACCTATTTTATGATTGGCTTTTCGCAAATATTAAAATAATATTTTATGTGTTATGTTAGAAAGTGATGCTGTGTTAATTTTTTAAAGTAGTGTGTTAAATACAGTTTTAGGTTATAACATAGTGTTAAAATAGAAACTGTGCTATGTAAGATACTTTTTAAAAGAGAGGACTCGCACCGAGATAGCAGCCACAGGACACCTAAATCTTTCAGAGAAAGAGAATTTATTGCTGTCTTATCAGAAGAAACGAACTTCTTCCCACCTCACTCAGCCCTGAAGACACAGTCAGGATTCAGAGGAAGAAGCTGACACTGACCAGACAGAATCCTTTGTTTGAATGGAATTTATGCATCATGTATGAGATGTGTGAATATGCAACAGGCCATTGCTTTTAAGGGTTAATCCTCTGTTAATGTGGGTCCTTTTTCGGGCTTAGTTTGCCCAGAAAGAGGTACCCGGACCGTCTGTAACTCTTTGTTTTCATTGTCTCGTATTGTCCTAAATCCTAATTGTCCAAATTTTTATTACTCTAATTGTATTACTATTTTTATAACCATTTTATTATTATTAAACTTTTAAAAACAAGTGATTGGCGTTTTTCACGTAGTGATGTTTTACCCCTCCCTTGTGCTGTTATCAGGGGGTGGCCTGGGTTTGGGACATTTGGGAGGACATTTGGTTTGTTATTATGGCAACACCTGCCCTCCAATCAAGATTTAGGGAAGTAAAACTCCATCACTGGACAGAACTTTGGGAGGGTTAAAGGGTTAAAAGGTGAACCCTCCATTGTGTGGATGAGCACATGGTGGGAAAAAAAATCCTTTGCTCCCGACGCTGTAATATTTTCTCTAGTCAGTCTTCTGTTGCGTTTTTGATAAGGTTTTAATAAACCTTTAAAACTTTTAAAAGCGAGTATCATTTCTCACAGGGCAGTGGCAGCCGGCACCGCTGGATGCTGCTGGCAGCACCTGTGAGGAGGGTGATGGTGCTCCCGCTGAGCGTACCCATAGCTCAGAGCACGGATAACCACCAATAACCATCGATAACCATCAATAATCACCGATAATCACCGATAATCACCGATAATCACCGATAATCACCGCCTGCGCTGGCCGGGACAGCCCCGGTTATACCGACTGAGCTCTGCAAATGGGGCGGAAGAAGAAGAAGTGCCCCCCAGAACATTTCCCAGCGTTTTTAAAGTGTTTTCTGCCATTGCCGAGGGAACGGTGTGTTCATGGATGCTGAGTGCTGCTCCCTGGCATTTTCCCTCTCCAGGCCAGATGGATTTGTGCCCATGTCCTGCAGCTCGTCGTCTGCTCAAGCCACTCACATGATGGGCAGTTTTCCAGTGCTGACCATTTTTTATTGTGCTGGTGTACGTGGCAGACAGAAATTCAGCCCCCTGCTATTCCCTCATGGCTTTCTTCACCTCTGAAGCAACTAGTTCCAGATTTATTTATTTTTTTTTTAGTACAGAATGATATACATCCCTTGTATATACTCTTGTGCACATTTTCTTTTCTAGTGTAAGGGATTGTGGGTACCGCAGAGATGATTTGTTTTTCCAGCAGGCAAGTTAGAGGGAAGCAAATCCTTCCTTTATTTTTAAAATCTTTTAAAAATGTTTTTTCTCCCTCTGTAGGTTTGTTTGCCAGGGTAATGAAAAGGAAAAATGACAACCTTTTGTGTCCTGGGAGATCCTGAGTGTCTGTCCAGGGAGAAAAGACTTGGAGAGCAATGAAGCACCTCAGAAGAAAAGAATTGTGTGCAGATTCGGGGCTGGAAACTTTGCTGTGGATGGCAGCAGGAGGTGTGCTCTGAGGTTTCCAGCAATGAAATCAGGAGGTGGGGCTGCTCATAGGGTTGGGAAAGGGCAGCAGAATATTTTCTTGGCCTAAGTTGGAAGTGCAGGATTGGCAGTTTCGCCACAGCCCAGCAGAAGAGGCCCTGTAAATAAGTTTGAGCAGGTGAACTGAGGGCAGCTGGGCAGGTGGCAGTGCCTCTGTTGGCCTCCCCATTGATCAGGAGATGGGCAGGAAACAAATCCCTCGTGTTCCCTGGCTTTCCCTTCACTGGATTTTCCTCCAGCCTGCCCGAGAACTGATCCTATTTCCCTTGGCAACACGTGTGCTGCCGGTGCAGAGCGACTGGCGGCCACCTCAGCTCCCTAGGGGTGGGGAACACCAGGAGAAAAAGGATTAAAGGATTCCTTGCCCTGTCTTCTGCCTGCTCAGCTCCTGGCATTTTCTCTCCTGGGTGGTAAATCCAGCCTTAAGTGCCAAGTTCATGGGAGGGGTCTCTTGCAGAGGGTCCTAAAAAACAGCAGCAGGGCAGTTGAGGTTTTCCTCACTCTGCAGTGTGGAATTGTGTCCAAGGGAATCCTTTGGCTGACTCCAACTCCTGAACCTCTAAGTTCCCCTTCTGCACAGTTTTAATTTCCTCATCTGAAATGGGACCCTTTAGGTTTGTTTTTAATGATTAATTGAGGGGTGTTGGGCAAGGTGTTTGCTCAGAGCAGTTTGCACACTATGCAAGGGGTGAACCTGTTTACTGGGAACAGGTTTTTGCTCTTTTTCCCTCTCATTTTTGTTTTTTTTACAGCTGTGCTGCTTTTGGTGGCAGCTAAACCCCCATGTGTACAGGACTCTGCATATTTGGAGGGATGTCTCATATCACTCACCACTGAAATTCTTACTTTGTCAATAACTTTTTTAAAAAACATATCTGATCCTGAAAGCTGCTTTGCTTGGGAGCAGTGTTCTGTCTCCCATCTCAAAATTTGCTTTTGCAGGGGTAGGTGGGATATTGGGAAGAAATTCTTTCCTGTGAGCAGGGGGAGGCCCTGGCATAGGGTGCCCAGAGAAGCTGAGACCCAAAGGGTGTTTTAAACCAGGGTGGGCCAAACTCTTTCATCATCTGCAATCTGAAACATTGCTCTCATGGCAAAATAGATTTAATTAAAGGGTTTGTTTAGCACTGGAGGGGATTTATGGCAGGTGTGACAAGTTTAAGTTGACAAAAGGGCCCAATAAACAGAAATGAATCATTAATTAATTGTGTGCGAGTTTTCCTCTTATAGCAGTGTTTTATCAAAATCAGTGAGGCTCTCAGAGCAATGAACAAAATAAATTGGAGGCTGGCAGAAACTGGGGCTTTGTTCTGCTCACACTGTGTGTCAGGCTAAGATCTTTTGTCTCAGGCAGAGTACCCTGCATGGAAAATAAGGTGTAAAAAATAGCAATAAAATGGCATAACCACTTCTAGTATGTTGAACACATGAATACCAAAGTGGGAGGTGACTGCTTTCAGGAATATCAGAGCATATAGGAGGGAGCAGTGTTTCATTGAAGGGAGGTCTTGGTTGGAGATTAGGAAAAAGTTTTTTACAGAAAGAATGATGAAGTTCTGGAATGTCTGCCCAGGGAGGTGGTGGAGTCACCATCCCTGGATGTGTTTAGAACAGCCTGGATGTGGCACTGGGTGCCAGGGTTTAGTTGAGGTGTCAGGGCTGGGTTGGACTCGATGATCTTTGAGGTTTCCATCCCAGTGATTCTGTGAATTCTGTGACAAATCTGAGTTTTGCTACAGTTTACAAGTGGCTTTGGATAAATTGCTTAACCATCCTCAGTTCCCATTCCCTGTGCTAGCTGGGATACTCATGCCCAGTATTTACTGGGATATCTGGTATTTGGGAAGCTCTTAAATCCATGTAACTCACATGTAACAATGAAATGTGATCCTGCTTTTAGATCAGAACAACAATAATTCAGAACTGAGCACATTTTGTTTTGATTTTCCTAAGACTGTCTGAATTCACAGAGACAGGTGACAAAGAAATGTGATTCACCATATCCATGACTCCTTCTGAGGCATCCCAGAGGAGGATGATGATGCAAACCTGAGTCCAAGGTATCCAAGATCACTTTGCTGTGGATCCCTTTTCCTGTGTCAGACTGGTGCTGGAAGACACCTCCCATTCCAAGCCAGTTCTGGCACGGTTTAGAATAGGAAACTCAGAGTTGGGACAGAATAATCCTGTTTGCATTCTGTGTTTGCCTTTGAAGCCAAAAAAGGGCTCTGGGAGCTGATGTACCCTGTGCCACAGCTTCCCAGCAGTGTGCCCCATGGTCTGCAGCAGACAGCGCTGAGATCACGGAGTTTGTGGCCTTGCCAAGGTCACCCAGGTCCTGCAACAGGACACATTTACCCCAGGGGAAGGCAATCCATCCAAACTGCCTTGTTTGCTCTGGTTTGCTGATGGATTAGTCCTGTAACTCTGTGCTTCCCTGGGCACAGCTGGAGCCCGGCTTAAGTGAAGCTCCTTGTATTCATTCAGCTTGTTTCCTGACTTTCAGCCCAAATTTTTTTGTTGAACAGGTTGGATTTTCTGGCAAATTTGCAGGGCTGGCGGAGGGTGAGTGAGCATCTTGACAGATCCGGAAACGTTTTCCCATGTTAAGGAGTTTTGTTCCTTGTTTATTCAGGGAAAGGCTGCTGTGCAGCCCCGTCCTGTCACTAGGGGTCAGGAAAATGCTGGAAAAGCGGAGATGTTCCTGAAACGGCACACGGGGAGCGAGGCTCTCAGAATCCCTCCTGGTCCCAAAAACCAGGAGTGGTTCCTTCTCGGCTTTCTGTGGTTGAGATGACCCCGAGGTGTTAGAAAGTCTTTTTTTTTCCCAGCCTCGCGACAGAAGGAGAAGCCGAGATTTGTTGGTTCTGCTTTTCAAGGTTG